>MU622259.1:366520-409373 GCA_025399235.1 Backusella circina FSU 941
TATTACGTGTCTTTAATTAATTATATATATCAACCTTATTTAATCGAATCATACGAGAGAGGAGTTCATCTTTAATCATAATCACCAATTCTAAACCCTCTTGTCCCTGTTGAGTAGAGAGATATGTAAGTATCTTATACTCACTAGTATTGAGGTAGATTTATATATGTATATGCAATATATTTAAGCGCTATATTTTATATTGTATTATATACATACAAGATGCATTGCATTGGCGCTCTTTATAACATATATTCTTGAACTGACCTGTGGACCATTTATCTGTCTGCCTTTCTCGTTCTCGCCGTAAACAAAGAAAATTAAACAGAATATTTTGGTTCAGTGTTTATATATCACTTGAGATGATCAAATGATATTTATATATTTATTCAATAACGCCAGCATCATTGATAAAGTCATTGAAAAATGAATACTTGATGCATTCAATTACCTTGATACATTCAATGCCTAGATTTTTTTTCTTTTTCTTTTTCCGTTTATTTTATTATTATTATTACTATTATTAATAATATCAATATTACTATTCAAATTTTCTTTTTTTTTTTTTTCTATAATCTATTATGCCGAAAAAGAGAGAGAGGTGGAAAAACTTATTAAGCCAAAATGGTTGGGTGTTTTTTATTCGTAAATTGTGGGAAAACTGTGCTTTGACCAGGTTCATGGTTCTATCCGGTTTCACATTGATATGAAAAAAAACAAAAGTGACAGGTTGAATAAACTATTTTTAAATCATTGTTCCTACCTTTGCCCTTCATTCACACACTAAATATCGGCATAAGTAAATGATAACATAAAGTGTGGAAATCGAGATTTTGTGCTACAAAAGTAATCGTAACACCAACATACGGAAGTGTGCTCTTCAGAGATTCCAAAATCTCGGTTTCAATATCATTCTCCGTTCAGCGAATGAGGCAGGAAACAATCATGCAAAAAAAAAAGAGAGAGTCTAGAAAGGTAATCTTTTTTTTTTCTCTCAGCCGTTTTGTTTATATTTTACCATAAAAAAAAATGATCGATCTGTACGGACGCACACACACACACACACACACATATACAAAAAAAAAACAGGGGCGGAACATGTCAAATAAAAATGATGTTTCTCGTCAAGATATACTCTTTTATCTTTTAAAAATAAAACCAATGATTTTTTATATTGTAAACCAATGGCAAACAGAGATAGAGGCACATTTTCTTCATCAACACTGATTTACATGTCCTATCAAAAACTAACTCCCATACACCTCAATCGTTTTCAATATCCCACCACCCCTTTTACTCTCAAAATGCAGATCCACCGACTTATAACCAGGTCCACCATGCGTCAATGTGACTGTAGCTCCATCCCCCTCTTCTTTGGCGACCACCTTGACGGCGTGAATCGTAGTATTCCTGGAACCAAATGTTTCAAAGTTGAAATCATAGCTAATGTAACCCCGTCTGCTTTTGGGAGGTTTTTGAACTTGGGTGTTATAGAGTAGTTTATCGGCGTTATGGAGAGTACCAAAGAGCGTGATGGTGTTGTCGGCGCTTTGGGCATGAACAAGGAGGAGTGGGAGAAGGAAAAGGTACAGTTTCATAATGATTGCTAGAATATGAAAAGAATGAAAGAAAGAGCAAAGAGGATAATGCCATCCTTTATATATATATATAACATTGTATGTCTAATTTCAATTCAGTATTGGCAACATATACACTCTTTAGAGACAAGAAATATGAGTGTCGTATAAATTAAAAACATAAAAATGCAGGATATATTGATCTATCCACATTACTCTTAGATGACCATCTCTTTTTTTTTAAAAAAAAAAAGACTAAAGGATATGAAGGGTGAGGAAGGGGAATGGGAGGAGGTCGAGTGATAAAAGCATACCAAAACAACTTTTTTTTTTTTTTTTTCATCTATTTGATGTCTATTACATACAACAACTCGACTAAAATGTCCTTTTTTTTTTTTGTTTTGCTATTATCGTCACTAATATAGTAAAAGAAGAAGTGGATATATTTTGTTTTTTGTTTTTTTTTTTTAAAAAAAAAGCTTATTCATTCCAATGAACAATTATATTGTATTTTACTCTCTCTCTTTCTCTCTCTCTTTCTCGATGTACTCTCTCTTTTTTGCATTGTATTTGAAATAGCTAATTTGACCCCTCGTCTCTCTGATCTCTCTTTAATCCACACACTACTCCTTTTGCGTAGTAACAAAAAAAAAAAAAGATCCGTTATCTAGGGCGAGCTAAAGATATAAATGTAGAATAACAACTTTCTCTTTTGTGTCTTCTTTTTATTGACATGTACAATACATACAAGTCTCCATATATTGTGTTAATAACTCCCTCTTTTTCCTTACTTGAATATATAATAATTAAAACAAAAAAAGGTAGTTGTTTATAATCATATATATATATAGATGACATTTCTAATACAAAAAAAAACATATTTTGTATCTGTAAGGGGACATATAAAACGATGCATGCAAATAAATTACGTGAGTTATGTGTGTTAATAAAGTAAAAAAAAAAGGGTCTCTCAAAAAGATCTACGATGTGCTATTCTTCTTGAAACAGATAGAATTGTATTAAGAATATATGAGACTTTACATAACTTTTAAAAAGAAAAAGCACGGATAGTTTAAAGGGGTGCGCGCGTGTTGTTATTTAAGGGCAATGAGAGAGAGAGAGAGAGAATATATTACCATGAAAACCCCTTTTATTTTAAAAGAAAAAAAAAAAAAGCATCATTTTATGTCAGAAAAGAGTGGAAACATTAACTAGTTTAATGGTGCATTTTGTCAAATAGAAAAGAAATGCATTTTAGAAAAAAACTTGATATTCCATGCACAAAAGAATAAGAAAAAAAGGCTTAATCATTATAAGCTTAGAACAATTTATTGGATTTTATATATATATATTCATATTTGGTTTAATAAGAAGAACCTATCATGATTCGTCTTTACAGTGGTTCTCCTTTTTTGTTTCTCTCTCTCTCGTTTATCCAAAATAACAAAAAAAATAAAAGAGGCTGATCTCCTCCCTCGGTAATATACATAATACTAAAATAATCAGAGCAAAGAAAACACGTCTGTGCGCTTTATCTGATTTGATGATAATTCATATTCTCCATATATTCTATCAAGAAGATATGTTTATATTTATTTTAATAAATACTCTCTAGAGATATTTTAATATACATTTGCTTAACAAAACGCATCCTCATTTCTTATACTAATAATGGATATAAATCACTTAATGTACTTATTTTTCGAGGTTCTCCCTCCTTCATCGTATTAGCGTAACCTTCATTAATATAAGCATGACCTTCTAAAGGCTCTACTCATATAGAAAAAGAGATTATTAGCAAAATGTCGGAATATGTGTCTCTATATCATCATTACCTCGATCCAATACCACAGCATTCATACCAGCACCAATGGATCCAAAGTAATCACTATATATATTGAAGATGTTATCATTATGATGCATCGTATATAAAAAACAACAACACTCATTTACGCCTTTATATCATCACCCACATGCAACGTATCCCTTGGTGCAATATTGCCTGCCAATGCCATGGCCTGTTCAAAGATCTGTTTATCAGGTTTCTCAAATCCTGCAATGGAACTCGTCAAGATGAAATCAAAATATTGTCTTAATTTTAAATTCTCCATCACTTGAACTATAGAAAAGAGAGAGATGTTTATCATCATCAAAGAGCCATTATATATATCTAATAAACTTACTGACACGTTCATCCGAATTACTAATCACACCCATCTTGAATCCCTTTTTCTTCAATTCATCCAATGCACTTGGTACCTCGGGAAAGATGGCATAACCTTCGTTATTGGTGAATCGATAATATAAACGATCGAATAGAGTATCATAATGTATATCGATATCTAAAAGAGATATGTATGAGTATTGTATATAAAAAAAAGTGGTGTCTAGTTTTTTACCTTTTGGTAATACACCGGAATTGATAAAAGTAGCATAGACCAACTTTGAATAAGGGCAAGAAGTGAGCATAAAAATGAAAAACAAATATTATTATTTATATATAAAAAAAAAAAAAACCTCTTTCCACCATTGCTTTGGTGTCATTCCCTGCTGAATGCCATAAAAAGGTGCCTTTGCCAACTGTTTCTTATAAGCTGGTCCGAAATGTTGTGTAATCTGATCTTTTGTTACTTGAATACCATACTTTGAGGCTTCTTCTACCTTTTTTTTTATATATTTATATTAAAATAAAAGCAAGAAAGACTGTCTGCTCTTTTCAATGCTTACATATTGTGTAGATACGCTTCCTTTTGGTTTGAACAATGTATTGAAAGCATCAAATGTAATGAGCTTGATTCTTGCAGGTGTTGTCATTTTATTTTATTTTTTGAAGGAAAATAATGCGTAAACGTTTTGGCGCGCACGCATTGTTTTTGTCTGTCTCATGTTTTATGTTTTTCTATAACGGGTACCCACCCTGTCACATCTTGTCTATCCAAAAAGCTATGATCATGTGATTTTACGCACTGATGGTGAGTATGCTGCCTTTTTCAAGAAAATGAGAAAAAGTTCCAAATTATTGAGAAAAAGGAAAATATCGATGACAAGAAAACTGGGTCAAGGGGGAGGCTAAGGTGACAGAGCTAAAGGGGGCTAAGTTCATGATCCAACTTAATGAATAATAGCACAAGAGAGTATGTTTAAGTGTCTAAATGGATCCCATCTATCGTCAACTTTAATTGTCATGTAGCAAGACTGCCGTATGCTCTATTTAAGATGATCATTTTAATAAAGTGAACAAGTTATGGTAGATTCTACCTAATACGTCAAAACCGAACTTTAAAAAGAGATCAAAATCCAAATAGTACCTTCTTCAAAAATAAAGTCTTCCTATTTTTTATTGTGTTCTTTTGAGTTGACGCACTTTATAAGCAAATGTAACAACAATATCGGATAAATGTGATATTGTAATGCTTTTATACAGTGTAGAGTATGCTTATAGCAGTAGATGCTATGAACTCGATTTATTATATAATGTAACGCCTATAAATATAGACCGTATACATCAGAATCACTAAATCTATTTACGTTTGCTGAATATGACATTAGATACGCGAAAAGGGCAAACCCTTTCTAGATACTGTTATTATATTTAACGGCGAAGATTTTTTGGTTACTCTAGAATTGATTGACAGCATTTTTTGGCCGTTAGTGTCACTACATCCAAGCCCATTTTTTTTTTTTTATCATACTCTTTGTCTTCTTTACATCTGAAAAGGTATGCAATGGTTTTTTATTAATGGAAAGAAGGATAGAAACAAAGGTAATGGTAAGATCTAGTGACTGAGTGCAACCACCACGAAGGTGCGACTCAAACGGACCCTCTGTACCGACCTGGTGGGTAAAAGTAGACTTCGCGTTCACTATACCCATCGTTTGTCTTTTGACCAATCAGATTGTCATAATTTTAGTGTAATACATCTGAATGTTTGATTCAACAGCATTTTCACACTTTGGAAGTGTACTTTTTTTTTTATTTTATGTTAAAGAAAATGAACCATATATATCTTTTAGTTTGATTACATTTAATAAAAGTGATGTATCTTTTTTTCTATCATTATTGATATATGGAGTATTTTGAACTTTTTGCAAGTCCAATAAATTTTTTTCCTGTCATCAGTTTGAACACCAGTCAACCTATCATTTTGCCAGTACCAAAAAAATTTCTTTTCGTCATCCATCATTGTTATGTTGTTTGCTGCAAATGTAAAAATCCTGTCATTTTAATAAACAGCAATGCTATTATTTGATTCATTTACTATGATAATAATAGTAGTAACGGTGGTATTTACATAGCCAAATAGTAAGCAGGTGCATTGCACATTATTTTGAGATAAAAAGACTTGTAAAAAACGCAGTCAATTTATTTGTGACCTGAAAAGCTAAAAAAAAATTTTTTTTGACTTCTCAAATCAACATAAAAAGGGCATTTTTTTCTCAATTTACTTTTTAAATCAATATACTTTTTTTTCTCTATTCTCTTATATTCAATGAATTCCTAATGGTAAGTCTTATATCTCCCTTCATGCTCTTCTAGTATGTTGTGTGTGGTTCTTTTGGGTTCTTCCTTCTTTTATTTTGAGAGGATGATTTAGGCATTTGACTTTAGCGTTGCACTGACGAAAAGACACTAAGCTACCAACTAATTTTGCTGATTCAAAATTAAGAAAAAGACCAAAAGAATACATATACAACATGATTTATTCATTTGTGAAATATGTTGCTAATTTATTTTTTCAATCTTTTAGATATACTCAATGTCATTGACTGTCTTGTGTTATTGTTATTATTCATTAAATAAAATACTTTTTTAAAAATATATAAAAATTACTTTATGTGGCTTATTTCAAAATGCTTTATTCTCAAAATCAAATGTTGTAAATTCTCCCTTTTTCTCTTGATAAACAAAAATGACTGATATTGTTTTGCATTATCACGATGTGGTGATTCGTAAGGCGGTAAAATGAATAAAAAAAGAAATAGATGATAAAAGATAATAATAAAAAACCAGGACTTTGATACCCTTAGAGAAGGACAATGGTTAAATGATACCATCATTGAGTTTTATATGGAATATATTGAAAGAGAACTTGTACCAAAAGATATAAACTACCTATTTTTAAGACCAGGAATAACTCATTTAATAAAGTTTGCATCAGGTAGTTTGTTTCAAAAATTAAAAAAAATTCTATTATATATACATCATCTCATATCTATTTTATGTAGAGGATGTCATGGATTTGATACCTGCCTTACCACCCAACATGGATCAACGGCAAGTGGTATTCATCCCTATTAACGATGGTAATGCTACACAGGCATACAGTGGTTCACATTGGTCGCTTATGGTGTATGTGAAGGCGATGAATACCTTTTATTACTACGATTCGTTGCAGTCTAGTAATAGGAGACAGGCAGAGTACACTGGTAGACGTACACAGCCTTTATTAAGGGTAGATAGAGAGCCTCAGTTTATATCAATGAATACACCCCAGCAGAAGAATGGGTCTGATTGTGGAGGTAAGTGAATCGTGACATATATATCATTGTCTACTTGAATAACACTGTCTATATATATATAGTATATGTGATTGCTATTATAGACACCTTGCTACATCAATTATTACGCCATGATAAAGAGATGTACGTCAAAGAAGAGGATGTCTCTTTGCCAAAGCAAGTACGCCAAACCATGATTGGCATCATTGAAAGTAATAAATAGGGCCAATCAAAAGGCTTTCCCGGACTTTTTTTTTTTTTTCGTTAAATTTTTTTCTTCATATTATTGTTGGGACGAGTGTTGGGTGGTTTTCTTTTTCCTTTCTTTCCTTTATTTCAAAATAGGTAGCGTATATTATTTTTTATTTTCACTTTGGTGTCTTTTTTTTTTCTTAATTGGAAATGGCATCATCTTTTCTTGGATTCAAAAAAAAAAAAATAATTGAAATGAATAAAAGAAAACAGATGTTGAAAAAAAAAGCAAAAAAAAAAACATAAGCCACCCAAAAAAAAGAAAGAAAAAAAAAATAGCCCAAAAGTGTCTACGCGCTTCTTGTTCTAATAAACACTATATAACAAATACATAGAATATAAAATGAACGCTGATAAACTCGCTAAGCTTCAGTCTCAAGTCCGTATCGGTGGCAAGGGTAAAGATAGAATAATAAAAGAAATGGGAAAGAAATAGACAACTTATGTATTTTTAAAAATAAAAAAAAAAAGGTACCCCCCGTCGTAAGGTCAAGAAGGCACCTGCCAAGTCTGGTAGCGGTGACGACCGTAAGCTCTCTGCTGCTCTCCAAAAGTTGAATGTCCAACCCATTCCCGGTGTTGATCAGGTCAACATGTTCAAGGATGATGGAAAGGTCATTCACTTTGCCAACCCTCGTGGTAAGTTGTAATAATAATAATAATAATAATAAAAAGACATGTATTAACTCTATCATAACTAGTTCAAGCTGCTGCTAACGCCAACACCTTCGCCATCCACGGTCGCTCCACCGAAAAGGAATTGGCTGAACTCATTCCCGGTATTTTGAACCAGTTGGGTCCCGAGTCCATGGCCGCCCTTAAGCAACTTGCCGAGTCCTTCCAACAGGCCCAGGGTGGTGCTGCTGCTGCCAATGATGATGATGATGAGATCCCTGACTTGGTTGAGAACTTTGATAATGCCACTGTTGAGGATAAGGAGGAAGAGAAGAAGGAAGAGACTACTGCTTAAATTTGATCCCCTTTTTTTTAAAAAAAAGAAGATCCGTTCATTTTAGTTTTGTATAATTGAAATAATAAAAAAAGGTGCTTTCTTTTTTATATTGCATTAAAAAAAAAAAAAAAAAGAGAGAGAGAAGGAAAAAATGTTCTTTTGTTGTCAATTTGGAAAAGATTGATATAGTAACATAATAGAACGTGCATAATGAGTAAATGATAAGATATAAATGTTAAAAAGGAGGTGAATGATCCATTCTCTCTGGAGTTAACTTTCCTGATGAGTCCATTCCTATAATAGTCGTTTTATTTTGAGAGTAAAAAGTCTATTCACTACACATGCACATGCTTTTATTCTGTACCACAAAAGTACAAAAAGTGGCGTGTAAAGATATGTGTTTAGCATGTTATATATATGTATACCATGTTTGTAGGATCATGACAGTGTCTAATCATCAAAAAGTGTACATGCTTTTTTTTTTTTATATATACACGAATGTTAATAACCATGAATGAGAACAGGATTTCAAAAAAAAAAAAGTTTATTTTTTTTTTAAAAAAATAGAGAATGAAATAATATCCTTTTGTTTAAAGTAAATATGATTTTTACGGATCACCCCCCTCTTTTATATTCAGCAACGCATCTATCTTTTCTTTGCCAAGCGCCTCTTCTAAATCCTTCACGATGAGGGCCTGCCAGACACCAAAGAACTTTCTCTGGTTATCGTTTGTACAGGTCTCCAAATTCACACTCATAATTTTGCAATTGGTTGCCAGGTCTTCCCTTCGTTGTCTCTTGGCTTCGTCATGACGTTTCCTTATCTCCAAAATTTCCTCGTCCAGGACCACCAGCCCTCTCTTGTCGGCTTGTTTCTGACTTGGGATTCGCTTGGTTACTTTGGGACGAACCTCTTCATGATGATGTTCGTCTATGATGCCTTTGCCTTTGCCCTTCTCAAGTTTGATTCTGAGTTTACTCATTTGAACCGTCCATCTGGGTTGGTCGCGAAGCTCTTGGTAGCAGTGTTGGAGCTTAAACTCTTCATCCACATCCAGCTCTACCTTTAATCTTGCTGTGTATAACTCACCTGCACGGACAAACTTAAGGCAAGTGTGTTAATGATATATAGATTTTAATTTTCTTTAATATATATATATATATATATATATAATTACAATATCATCCGAGGACACCTCTCTAATTGCCTGCTCCAAGACACTAGTGTAGATACACACCCGATACTGAATATGTGTCCATCTTGAATTTAAAGCCCGCACGCTTCTCTCCTTCTCGCCCTCTGCTCGGTTGTTTGCATGCTTTTGATTAAAATCCGTAGTGATCCGTTCCCAGAACTTGCCGGTCTGCTGTCCACCGCCAAGTTCGGCAAAGGCGGCCAACCAGGATCGACAGAGCTGACGATCCTCTAGCTTTGACCAATTCTTGCCGCGTGAGCTGGTACCTGGTGCGGAGGACACATCAGAAGATGAGGGATCACCGTCGTTGTTAATAGAGTTCATTATATATAAAAGGAGATATATATGGTTTTTTTTTTTTGAGAGGAAAAAAAAAAAGAAAAAGAAAGAAAAAGGATTGATAATTTAATTTTTGGGGGGAGTTTTCACGTTGTTCTAACTGGCGCCAAAATTCCAGTTTTTATTTTATTTTATTCCCAGCTTCCGCCTTTTAGCATTTGCTCTGAGTATGGACTGAGTTTTTGCTATCTTGTCTACATACAATCAAATCAGAACCTCATCCAAAAGGTGAATGGATCCTCTATTTCCCAAAATGATGAGTAGAGTCGAAGCATTTCTTTTTCTTCCAGATTTTTGCTATACAATAGAACACTAGAAAAAACCCTACGAAATAGTAAAGGAGGCTTAGATTGGAATATGCGTACAATAACGAGTTTAGGAATGCCTATACATAATAAGCTTGTCATCAATGGGAAATGTAAACAAATAGAATGGTCCTTTTAAGCGCTGTATTTTTTCGTCTGAATTGGCGTTTTTGGGAGTTTTAAAAAAAAAAAATACATATCTTGTCTGCGCAAAGGAAAACTGCGCTAATTCTAAAAGAAAAATAGACGTTTTATTAAACTGGATAGCCGTCCATCAAAAAAGAAGGATAAAAAAAAAACAGTCCATTGCTTTGGGATGCAATAAACAATGATATAAAAATATTTCCAATACAACGATAAAAGTATATCATTTTTATTAAAAAAAAAAAAAAAGAAAAGAAAAGAGGAGGTTGATATTAAAGAGAATAAGTAATACTATATTTACATGATAATTTGAGGTTCAGTAATATTAGTGGAGATACCCTTATGAGGCAAGATGGAACCACCATTCACATAAATCTCATCATTAATGGTCACATCATCACCCAGGACAGAGCAGCCCTCGATACGGGACCATCTCCCCACCGACGAATGCCACCCCACAATGCTTGAATTGACCCAGGCAAAATCCTTGATCTTAGCGCCCTCCAGGATCACACAGCGCTGTAATCGTACACCATCGCCCACCACCACATTAGGCCCAATGACAACATTGGGGCCGATACGACAATCAGTGCCGATTTTGGCGCTGGGGTGGATCAGCACATTGCCCTTGTGGATATAGCTGAGGGTAGGGTTGGCCAACTCCTCGGGTTTCTTTTTGGATAGATGCGAGAGATAGAGACAGGTACCGGTAAGGAAATCTTTGGGTTGTCCTACATCCATCCAGAATCCTTCAAGATCGAATGTGTGTAATTGACCAGCTTGGGCAATAGATGGGAAGACTTCTTTTTCGATAGAAGTGGGTTTGAGCTAGATATATATATATAAAAAAGGAGGGATGATGTTAGGGTAAAAAGGGGAGAAAAAGAGAGAGAGAGAGAAATCATTTTCTTACCTCAATACGCTCCAGTACGGATGGGTTCAAAATATACATACCAGCATTAATCTTATTTGATATGAATTCTTTTGGTTTTTCAACAAATCTTTCGATTTTTGAAGAATTCATCTCATTCACAACAACACCATACTTTGAAGGATCATCCACTTTAGTTACCTATATAAAGAATCAATGAGATGAAGGAATTCATTAAAAAAAAAAAAAATCAAAGAATCAAAAAATCACACTTTACAGTAATGGTACCCTCTCCTCCATGAGATAAATGAAAATCCCTTAAACTCTCAAATGGATAATCGCAAATCACATCACTATTCAATACAAAAAAGGGCGAGTCATCCTTGTTTAGAATATCACGTGCCAATGCCAACGGTCCTGCGGTGCCCAAGGGCTCTGTTTCGACTGAAAATGTAATCTTGACATTGTATATCTCTTCATATTCTTTTAGTGCTGCGACCATAATCTCGGGTCGATAATTGACAGCAAGCACAATATCTGTTACACCAGCCTGTTTATTTATTTTTGGAAGTGAGTAACTTTTTTTTTTTTTAATTAAAAAAAAGGAGGGGAAAGCTAAATGCATATATACCTTTGCTAAATTCTCAATTTGATGGAGAATCATTGGCTTGTTGGCAAATTCGACAAGTGGTTTAGGAAGGGTGAGGGTAAGGGGTCGCAGACGGGTACCGAAACCTTGGATGGATTGTTTAACACTCTTTTATAAAAATAAAATTGTTGTCTTTATAGCTTACCTCCAACAAGAATAAGTGCTTTCATAATGTATTGGTATTGTAAATATGGATAGATAACTCAAAGAAGAAGGTGAGAAAAGAAAAAAGAAATATCTTATATTTATATCAACAATTTGAGAGAAATGTTTTTTAGAGTCATTTGAATATGTTATTGTTGTTTATATAATAAAATTCCGCTCTACATTTTGCAGTATGACCGGTTTATTGAAACACTCATATTTTTTTTTCTCTTGTTTCTTGTAAAAAAAAAAAAAAAAAAGGTGGTTGATCCTTGTAGTGGTAACACTTTGTTTAATATTGTATTCTTTATTTTTACTCTACTATGTCTATGTGTGTAAACTATAGAGTAACAACAAATGAACTACTTATGTATATAACTGGTATGTATATTTATACCCTTTTTTTTTTTTGATAAATAAAAAACATTCTTTTCTATTTAAATTCATTTTTACACATTTCCATTCTCCCCCCCCTTTTTTTTTTTCTACTGTGTATTCATCTTATTGGCTAAACGAGTTTTACATTTTTTTTGAAAATGTGTGTGTTTACATTTTGACAGTTTACAGTTTTAAAATAAATTTCTATACAAGAAAAAAAAAAAGCTAGTTTTTGTTTATTACTAGAGAGTACAAATGGGAGGGGGAAGAAACAATGCTAAGATGTTTGTATATATATGCGTTGCTGTTTTTTTTTTATGAAATGAAAGCTATTTAAGAATATTAATAATCATGATAACCGAGGTCAAAAGTGCTACACCAAATGCAGTCAATAAAGGTACAAATGATTCTCGAAATGATACACCAGCGCCCAAATAACAAGTAGGACAAAACATAGCTTTATATACATAAATATAGATGAGTAAACTATAAACAAAACAATAATAAAAACAACTTACAGTCTGTTCTACCAACATAGGCCTCCGTCGAATACATCGCAACCACCAATCTCGAATCAGGCATAAGCCAACCGGGACTTGGAAATGCCTTGGGACCTCTCTGATCATACACCCAGACTGTATAATAGCCCACCATCAGAGGGGAACCCGGTGGAAGATGCGCCAAGTCCCAATAAGCCGAGGTGGCCGTACCAGGCACAATAGCTGCAGTAAATGTCTGCTTTTGTGGGTTTGCCAGTGCCACCGTCAGATTGGCGGGCTGTACCTTGAGCACGTTTGGATCTACCGTCCATTCAAAGGAAATGTTAGAGACACCAATCTTGTAAAGAGGTGGGAAGGTCTGGTTGGGGATCGGCTTTTTCCAGGTCAGATAGGCAGGTGGGATGTCGTTAGAGAAGGAGGCATAGGTTGGCTTGCCTGCAAATGGATTGGCATTATTATTGGGTTGGGCCGATTGGGTTGCATTGGCATGGGTGCCATTTTGATTATTATTACTGTTTCCAGGGGAAAGGGCAGTATGGACGGGTGGTGGGGCATTACCTGCTCCTCCTCCAGGCGTGACCTCCCCTCCTCCACTCTGTGATGGTGCATTCCCTCCTCCACCACTTGCTGTGTTCATGGCTGAAGGTGAACCGGTAGGTTGTGCTTGTTGTGCTTGTTGTGCCTGTGAATTTGATTGTGGTGATGCAGGCGGTGCTGCTGTATATATGTTTGTTGTGTTAATTTATATATGCCCTATATAAATCTATATTTTATGTTCTTTTATTACCTGACTCATCAGCTAATACATGTAACATAATAATTGCATTTGTATGTATGGTTACTATATGATTATAATGTTACTATTATTGTATATGTGATTACCTCTTTTAGCATGTTCTATAGCATGACTAGTGAAAACGAATAGACCACAAAACAAATATATAAAATAGAGTATTCTCATGATAGTATTATTAATATATTACTGCTATTATACTGCAATAATATCTTTTATATATATATAACAATACAATAAGTAATAATAATAATAATAATAATAATAATAATAAAAAGGAAAAAGTAAAAAACAAAAGAGAAAGAGAAAAAAAGAAAAAGAAATGTTTAACGAGAGACACACAATGTGTGATTTCTCCCCTTCTTTGAAAGGGGGACTACAGGAGTTCTTAAAAAGAAGAAAAGAGGGAAGGGGGCTGTTAAAGGGATGCAGCGTCTCTCTCTTTTTAATGGACACAGTTGTACTTCTTTGTTTTTTTTTTCCAGCTAAAAATAATATATAAAAATCACAACCAAAAAGGAGTTCTTCTCAAGTATCCTTATTTTTCTGTCCCCCCCTTTATTTTCTTTAATATTTTAAAAACTCGCTTTCTAGACCTTTTTGCTATTTTTTTTTATTTTTACACTTCTTTCCCGTAGTCATTCTTGAATGAATCCAGATTACCCTTTTTTTTTTTTTCTTCCTTCCATTTCTTGCTTTAATAATAACAGTACATTCGGTTTATTTATTTATTTATTTTTTTACTTGTAAATTGCTAACTATTAGTTTTACGGGTTGGCAGCAACCGTTGACCAAGAATGTGACTTTGCATCAAACTGATAAACCTTAAAAAAAAAAAAAAAAAAAAAGACAAGTTTATTTGACCTCTTCTTTTCTTGTTCAAGCGTGATAAAATACATGAAACTTACCAGTCTCTGCTGCGGAAAAGTATTATAATTAAAATACTCGACTTGAGTCACTTTATAAATCAACAAACAAAAGTTATCCCGCGCAATATCGTGAACCACGCTACTTGCCTTTGTTAGAGATTGACAAGAAAAGGCAATATCAACTGACTTGGGCATTTCGCCCTTGGATGGCCATGTAAACTCTGCTCTTGTCTTTGGGTCCAATTCGTCCCATAGTTTTAATCGCTGCTTTTCCCAGAATTCACTATTGTCTTCTTGATGATTGGCTATTTTGGGAGGTGGGAATCGAGTGACTTGTATGGGTGCAGAGGCTATGTAGAATTTACCAACAAAGTTGTAATATTCTTTTGTTTTTGGCATCATCCTATAAAGTATGTGTGTGTGTATATATATAAGTTAAAAGGTGATATAGATAACCTGATATATATATTACCAATTTATCTTTGCTTGTGGATTTGTCTTTATATCTCCCATTAATCGATTATCATTCATGGCTAAAAGAAACTTGAATAGTTGATTATCTTCTTCTAAAAATCCCTTGAATTGAAGACAGTGTAATGATAAGTCGCCTGATCTCTTAATATTACACATTGGCAAATATGCTTTTATTTACTCTGTTAGCAAGATGGTCTCGAGAAATATAAAGATCGCTTTCTTACTTGTATCTTTTGGATTGTGGTTCTCTTTATAGCTTTTTAAAAGCGATTTTGACCATGGTGGTGGTGTCATTTGTATAATAATGTAAATAAGGATAAGAGGAAGAAGAAAGGAGAGAAGAAAGAAGAATAATAAAGAGTAAATTAATTTCTGGATAATTTTGTGTACTATAAAAAAAACAAGTTTTGTGTATCATAGGAAATTAACTTTGTAATACGTGGCAACAATAAGAAGCAAAATGGAGCAAATGGCTCAGTGTGTATGTACTTGGGTATTATACTATGACTCTGTATTGATAGAATGTATAAAGAATATATATAAATAACAGTAAAGAGCATGCATAAGAGCTTATATATTTGTACTTAGTAGAATCAATAATACCTATTTCAGCGGAAGTTGATCTGACTATTATTATATTAAATATTAAATATATATATGGGTCTAATCAAGGGTACCTCATCCTCTGGTTACATTGTCAATTAGTACCATATTCATGTTATATTATATATATATCATATTCATATATGTCAATCAGGTACCCTGTGTATTCATATAATGTATAGAAGCGGATAGGATAATAATAATCATGCTAGATTGAATTGGAAAGTCAGATATATTGATGGAGTGTGAAAGCACCTATCCAATCATCTTGATTTTTAGGGTAAAGAGAATATATATGATAATCGTTACTACAGAATAATTGGCATAAAAAAACTATTCTGTTTGTTATTACACTATTATATAAGGGATCAAGACTTGTTGTATTATTCTAGTGCTAAAAATATAGATCGTTTATTTTGCATAAATGATATATTATTCGAATCAACCAGTGATTGATATTCTCACTCTTTTTTACTAATTACTATGTTCTAATGAATTGGATACGCTTCGTTTTTCTCTTCCCACGGAGTTTGAATATCTTGCAAGAAAACCAAGCAGTTCCAAAAGGTATCAAAGCAAAGAGTGACTTGAAACATTTAAAGGCCGCCAAAAAGGGGTGGTAATGAGGGGAAAGAAATAAAAAATACACACACAAAAACAATCCTTTTTCTTTCCTTATTTTTATTTCAACTACTTTATTAAGCGTCTCTTTTTTCTCTCTCTATCTCAAAGGAAGAAGAAATGACCTTAGCAAACCAGCCACCACCGCCTAACCAACCTCAAAAACACCCAGTCCAAAGGTGAGTTTTAATACTTTATAAAAAAGGAACCCAATGACATTAAAACTCGATCTTGTAATAGAAGTGCTGTAAACAACAATTCACCTTTGCCTAGTGTTGTTGGTACACCTTATAGTCATCATCTTCATTCACCTTCATCAATGGTAATGAATCAGGCACCGGTTTATAACTCACCCTACTCTACAAGTCAAGTACCAAAACAATACATACATCCCGCTACTTCTCCTCCTCCTCCTCCTCCAGCCGCTGGCAATGACTCAAACTATCGACCATTGAATGTCAGTGATGCTTTGACTTATCTTGATCAGGTAAAGGTCCGCTTCTCGGATAAGCCTAATGTTTATAATCAATTCTTGGATATTATGAAGGACTTTAAGAGTCAAGCGTAAGTTTCTCACACTTTTTTGTACACATTGTATTTTACACGCTTTTTGGGGTTTCTTTTATTCTAAAACCTTTATCTTAGTATCGATACCCCTGGTGTCATTGATCGTGTATCAAGTTTATTTAAAGGTCATCCACATCTCATCTCTGGATTCAATACGTTTTTACCAGCTGGTTACCGTATTGACTGTTCAGTTGATCCACGTGATCCCATTATTGTGACAACTCCAACGGATGTGAGAAGAATTGATCCTAATAATAACTATCGTCCGATTCAGCAGCAACAACATTTACCATCCTTATCTTCACCTTATATACCACCACCTCAGCCTAATAGAACAAACTCACCTGTGATATCAACATCATCATTACAGCCACCGCCTCTTCCTGTTCATTCTCAGCCACCACCACCACCACCACCACCACCACAACTGTCACAATTGCCACAGCAGCAACCTCCTCCTATTATGACTACGCCAACGAGAACACCTACTCAACTAGAGAATGGTACCAATAATAGTGCTAGCAGTAGTAGTAGTGGCGGTAACAGTTCCAGAAAACCACCTGTTGAGTTTAATCACGCTATTAATTATGTGAATAGGATCAAGGTAAAGGAATAAAAAAAAAAAAAAAAAAAAAAGAAAAAAAAAAAGAAAAAAAAAAAAAAAAAAAAAAAAAAAAAAAAAAAAAGAGAGAGAGAGAGAGAGAGAGAGAGAGAGAGAGAGAGAGAGAGAGAGAAAGCTCGTTTTTCTAATAGCGTAATGTTACAGAATCGATTTGCTAGTAATCCTGATATTTACAAGCAATTCTTGGAAATACTCCAAACCTATCAAAAAGAACAAAAACCGATCCAAGAGGTAATCAAATATTCTCTAAATATATATATATATATAATGCATTTTTTAAACATAATAATCCAGGTCTATGCTCATGTTCAATACCTATTTGATGGTGCTGATGACTTGCTTGATGAATTTCAACAATTCTTACCTGAAATCCAAGAGAGAGTTGGACAAAAACGAATGTTGTCTTCTCCATCTATAAATTCAAGCAATAAAAAGAAGAAAAGCACAGTAAGACATCAAACTCTTTTTTTATTATTTTTTAATGAAAACATAACTTTTTTGTTTGTTAGCCTAAAAAATCTACCTTGGAAGATCAGCAGCAACAACAACATTTGGTGACAATAGAACAAGTTGAAATGTTTGAAAAGATAAAAAAGCACATTGGAAACAAGCCAAGTTATGAAGAATTCTTGAAGCTCTTGAATCTATTTACTCAACAGATTATTGATTTCGACCTCTTGATGGAACTTGTAAAGAACTTCTTGAGCAAGGATCTCTTTAATCAATTTAAAAAGATGGTTGAGTATTTACCAACTCAGCATCCAATTGAAAGTCCTACTTTCCCGGTGGTGGCTAAACCCGATTTGAATCAATGTGAGGCTATTGAGTCCAGTCCTAGTTATAGAATTGTAGCAAGAGATGTAAGTATATATATATATTGATGAATATATAATATATATTAAAACTGTCTTTTCTTTTGAATTAGTGGCAAAATCAACCTTGTTCTGGTAGAGATCAGTTGTGTTGGGAAGTACTTAATGATAAATATGTATCACATCCAATCTGGGCAAGTGAAGATAGCGGGTTTGTTACATCTAAAAAGAATCAATTCGAAGAGGCACTTCATCGATGTGAAGAAGAAAGGTAAAGCATTTCTTTGTTTTAAACTAGTTTATGATATATATGAGATGAATTAAATATTTGTGAAATATATATATATATATATATATAGATATGATTATGATCTCAACATCGAAGCTAATCTCAACACGATTGCTCTTTTGGAACCCATTCTCATTCGCCTGGAAAGTATGACCCCAGAAGAGCAAGCCCAGTTCCGTCTCGAACCCGGTTTAGGTGGTCCTACTGTTTCTATTTATGAACGCATGATACGAAAGGTCTATGACAATGAACGAGGTAATGAGATCATCCGATTACTTTACACAAATCCCATGACTGTTCTGCCCATCCTGTTGAAGCGACTCAAAATTAAGGATAAGGAATGGAAACACGCACAGCGTGAATGGAATAAGATTTGGCGCGAGCTGGACTCAAAGAACTTTTACAAGGCGCTAGACTACCAAGGCAATGTGTTTAAGGGAAATGACCGAAAGGTGTTGACAACAAAGGCATTGTTATCTGAAACAAAGTTTGATGCCTTTGATTTTAAGGATGAGGAGATCTTTGATGATATCTCCAATCTGATACAGCTCTACATCGATAAACAGACTGGGTTTACAAAAAGTGATCGTTTGAAGGTCAGAAACTTTGTGAAAACAACCATTCCCTTCATCTTCTTCCATATACAGACAGTAGAGGAGGAGGAGGAGGAGGAGGAAGATGAGGAGGAAGAGGACGACGTCATGTCCAATACAGAGGATTCAGATTCTATATCCTCATCAAGTCAACAGACAAGAAGAAAACGATCACAGAGATCTGCATCGGTGCAAAGAGCCACTTCGGTGAATACAAGTTCTGGTGAAGAAGACGCTCAGCCAAGCAAGCAGTTATTGAAGGATGTATTCAAAAAGAAGAAGACGAACAAGAATATCAATGATGATAAGAAGGTCAAGCAAGAATCAGGTCAATCTGAAGCAGATGATGATGAATCAGGGGATGAAGAGAATGAAAAGGCCAATCATGACCAGCAACAAGAAGCCCCAGTAAAGCAAGAGCCCAAGCACAATAGCGATGAGGAAGAGTTATTTGCAGCCGCAGCTGTAGCAACAGCACCTGCCATCATCAACCAACGTACACTCTATAGTTTCTTTAGTAACCCACACTTTTACTGCCTGTTTCGATTATACCAAACACTTTATGAACGTCTATTAAAGATGAAGAGAATAAGTCAAGATATCAACCGGGATCCAAGTCTTGGAAAAGTCTTTAACCGAACAGCGCTTGAATTGGATCTTTATACCAATAAATTTGAAGGTAAAATAGAGAGAAGAAGAGGATAAAATAGAAATGATCAATAACTTTTCTTCCTCTCTCTCTATATATAGATGTTGATTTATCTAATGGTTATTATAACGCAATGCTTGATATCATTGATCGCTTCTTTGAAGGTGAAATTGATATTTCAACATTTGAAGAAAGTATCCGATATATCTATGGCATCGATGCATATATTATGTTTACTATAGATAGAGTTATTCATTCATTAATTAAGCAGGTAAAAAAAAAAAAAGAGGCATTCTATTTTATGTAAACATTTGTTTTTCTAAGACAAATTCCTCTCTTAATAGATTCAAACTGTCGTTATGGATCGCAAATCAACCGAAATACTCCAATTATTTAGAAATGATCAAATGGCAGATTCACCTAGTGTCTTGTCCGTCTATCGATCCAATGTAGAAAAAGTACTTGGAACAGATGAAAGTTTATATAAAATTAGTTTTGTAAGTCTTTCTTCCTTATTATTATTTTTTAACCCTTTCATTAAATAACTGTTCTTTTTTAGAATATCGGCGAACATATTATGAATATCCAGATTATGGACAAATCTAATAAAAATACAAAGTCAATAACCAGTCCCCAAGAGCGATATGAAGAATATATGACAAGCTATATCAACTGGACCAACGATACCGAAGGAGTGGATCGTTCACTTCTAAAACCTTCCTTTTTACGTAGAAGCTTTAAACCTCAGGATAAACACTTGCAAGAGATTTTCGTAAGATCGCAACTGAGATATAAAATTCAACAAGAGTCGTATCACATGTATTATATTGTTGGTTCTGAGGATGCTTTCATCAGATCATCATCACCAAACCAGACAAAAAAGCAAGAAGAGAGTGGTTGGTTGGATTGGTTAGAGTCAAATGGAAATGATCAGTTCAGTGACGAAACTCGTAGTTTATTTAATTAATAGTATATATACATACATACATACACACACACATCTGCTCATACTCTCTCTCTCTCTCTCTCTCTCTCTCTCTTTTATATATATAAATATATATTTAAAAAACACAAACAAAAATAAGAATAATAAATAGTTCATATGGTTTTATGTTATGGTTTTATTACAGGAAGTACTTGGCTGAGTTGATATGTTTTTTTTTCCTTTTCGTGTTGTCTGATTTATTTGTGTAATTGGAAAGTGCACGGGCGTTTGATTTGAAAAGTTGGATTTTGGGTGTAACCGTTTCCATATTTATATTTGAATTCAAAATAGAGTCGCTTATTAATTTTGATATTTCTCATTTTACACCATAAGGCGAAATATGAATATAAAAATAAAAATAAAAATAAAAACCACAAAAGTTTTGTTAATAAATGTATGCTAGATTTTTATTGTGATCTTTGCTTGTGAAATGAAAATAGAAATAATGAATTAAGCTAGATATGAATGAGAATATATGACCAAACTAAAAAGTTTAGTTCATGACAACAGCTCTGTAACGGGGCTTGGCATCACGAACGAATTGGAAGGCCTCGTTGATTTCAGACATGGGGAAGGTGTTGACCCAGGTGCGGACGTTGTGCTTCTCAGCAAAGTCGAGGCACTCCTGGATATCGGAGGGAGAACCAATGAAGGAACCAGCAAGGGTGAGTTGCTTACCGCAAAGAACAAAAGCAGAGATACCAGAGAGAGGAACTTCGGGAATATCACACTGGATGAAGACACCATTGTTCTTCAACATCTTGAAGTATTGTTCCCAGCACTTGTTAACAACCTTGGTACCAAGAATATGAGTGAAGGTGTTGTAGTGGGGCTCCATCTGTTCTTCCTTTTGCATCAAGACAAAGTCGTCACAACCGAGCTTCTTGGCATCTTCAGCCTTTTCGGGGATAACATCAAAGGCAACAACCTTGGCGCCCATAGCCTTGGCCCACTGGATACCGAAGTGACCGAGACCACCCATACCGAGGACAGCAACCTTGGAGTCGGGACCGACATTGTAACGCTTCAAGGGGGCAAAGGTAGTGACACCACCACAGAGGAAAGAGGCGGCAACTTCAGGAGTCAAGTGATCGGGGATCTTGACAACAAAGTCCTTGTTACCTCTCCACTTCTCGGCGAAACCACCATAGGTCTTGTCACGGGTGGAGTTGTCATAACGATCATTGAAAGTCCAGACACAGTGAGTGGAACACAAGTTCTCCATACCCTTCTTACAGTAGTCACACTTGTGGCAAGAAGCAGATTGACAACCGACACCACCGATTTGACCGACCTGGATGTTAGTGACATTGGCACCGATCTTGGTAACCTTACCGATGATTTCGTGACCGACGACACAAGGGAATTCAGTTGGTCCCCAACCTTCATCAACAGTGTGGATATCAGTACCACAGACACCACAACAGATAATGTCCATCTGGACCATATCTTCATCCCAGCTACAGAAGTTCATCTTCATAGGAGCAAGAGGCTGGCCTAAAGAGATAGAACATGAAATTGATAAAAAAAAAAAAAATTGTTAGTTTTGATTGTGCACAAAATGTTGTAGAGCAAATAAAGAACACATACTCTTTCCGGAACAGGCATAAGCAGTGAAGGTTTCGTCAGACATGTTTTAATATGTTGATGTAAATGAATACAAAGAAGATAATGAAAAAAAAGGTAAAGACGTGTCAATATCCACTATTTTATACTTTTTTTAATTATGCAAGCTATTTTTTTGGCAGCAGCTCGGTGAAACCCTTGTTTCTGAAAATACAGCGAACAAAACGTGCGAATATTAAACCTAAGATCAGCCGATTTATTTTCTCAGCCATCTTTTTTTTTTTTTAAAAAAAAATACAGTGATCGATACTGATAGAAACAAAATTCAAACTAAAGATATCTGATAAACTTAGCATTCGATTCTTTTTTTTTTTTTCTCATCGTATTCCCTTTTGCATTAGTGCTTATAATTAAGTGAATGTTTTGTTTATACCAACTCTATAAAGATATTTGTTTTGTTTATGCTGTTTGGTTGGGATTTTATTATTTATTATTTATTTTTATTCAACTGGGTATATCACTATTTTACATTTTCATATTGGGATCCTTTTTTTTTGGGTCACAACGCATGGGTTTGAAATGTTCATTTAACCAGAATTCAACCACCTCTTTTATTAAAAGAAAAAGGAAAACCATATAATCACAACAAGATATATAAAAAACTTTTTAGTCCCATGAAGTTTATGCCCCAACCTGTTTTATTTCCTTTATTGTATTAAGAAAATAAACAATAATAATAAATCAATGAACAAGATGGAAAGTTGTGTGAGCTAGACCTTTTGAAATGCAATCAATGATATCACGCTTATGCGAAAAACAGAAACAAAAAAAAAACTTGTGTTAACATACGTTTGATGTGTATCAAGATTAGTTATTTGGCTCTCTCCCGCCTTTTGCTATTTTTAAATCACCGAATGCTGCTCATCCACATTTCATTATCTAGTCAATCATACACACGAAAATCTACTGATGAGGGATGATACGCGTAATCGAATGACCTGAGTGGCTCTGATATTCCTGAGACCCTTTTTCTTCTACAACTTTATTCTCATTCCCATTAGTTTCTTTTTTTTTCTTTCCAAATCTTTTCATTTTTATTAAAAAAAAAAAAGAGAGATATCAGATAGCTAAATTAGCATAAAGTTTTTAACTCTGTAATAAGCGCGATAATAATGATAATAACAAGTATATCCTGTTTATCTTCTATAATTAAAACCATAGCTTCTTAAAGCAACTCCTTTACTTTTTGTGCAACTATGGCTCGATATCAGCTAACATAATTCATAGGCAATAACATGACCCTCTTTTCTTTTATCTATAAATGAATCCGAAACAAAATCGCTTTAAAACACCGCTTGAATAAGTTTGAACTGTTGTATTAAAGGTATTTTCCTCATTTAAAAATATCGAGACACAACCATGTAAAATATAAAATTATATATGGTATCATTGATTTTTATTAGATTAAAATAGAAATAACAATAAGAAACATACACGTATACACATAAGAAAAAAAAAAGGTCCATAGCAGAATAATAATAGCAAAAACCAAACCACTTGATTTTATCCACAAAGGGTAGAAAATTCCCCAAATTTTACATTATTCCGGATGCTCAAGATAGCTGGAAAAGTTCGGATCTTTTTTTTTTCTAATACTGCTTTTTTAATTATTATTAAAAATGAACGTGTCCTTTCTCTCCAATCGAACTTTCTTTATTTTGATGTGTGTCGAAGATAGCATTTGGTTGTTTAAACAAGACTCAGTTAACCATGCCACGTTCATACAAGACATTCACTTTGTTTCTAAATATGGCAACTTTTTGACTTTATAAATTCGCCTTTGTTTTGTTTTTAAGCAAATGGCGTCAAATATTGCACCACATGACTATATATTTCCGACTACATGGATGTAAAACTAAGGTAGAAAAAAATGTAGGAGTTTTTTTTTTCCCAAAAAATGAAACAAATGTCAAAGCACCAATTATATTTATAGGCTTAGTTACTTTGATCTGATAATTGACTGCTCATACATATTTTTCCAATTACAGTTTTTTTTCTTGATTATGGACATGATAAATCATACCTTTTCATTTTGACATGTTGTACAGACTATTCTGAATGCCCGTGTGATTTTGAAAATCTTTTAACCTGCCAAATGTCAATACTCTAAATGTGTTTATTTATTATATTTTTGTTTATTTTATTTACGGAAAGAATATGATTTATGTGATGAAAAAGTTAAAGTAATAATACTCAAAAGCGAGTTAGATGATGAGTTGACTCACACAATAAGATTGGCAATGATTCACTTCGATAAAGCTGACTCGTTTTTGAAATATTGAATCAATTCAACCTCCAGTACTTTAAATTAACCAATTATTTACCTACAAATATAATCTATTTGATCCCTAAATCTTGTTTACTGAACCCTTTTTAATTATATTTGACTCATTATATAATTCAAAATGTGCTACGCGCTAGTTTAATTGTGTCAGATATAACGTTATTTCAAAGTTTATAAATGCTTCATATAAATAGAAATAAACTACACCACATATTGGTCCTTTTTTTCCGCGAGAGAGGAGATAGGTGATTATAATGGCTATAGGGAATACTAAAATTATAACAACTTGAAGGGTTAGATATGTCTTTAATATGTAAGAATATATCCATTTAATATGGTCAGACTAAACAAGTAAAAACAGAATGAATTCCAAATCTTTTGTGATATATAGCATGTTCACAATAACGGATGATTATTATTAAATGTCTTATAAAGTACTTCGGCATTATATAGCGATAGTATACTTGACATTAATGAATACTAACTGATTATGTTATTTCTTTGTATAAGTACTGTTTATTTCAAAAAAGTGATAAAAAATTACAAATTATTGAGAAAAGGGGAGATAATAAAATAGTAATTGAGAAGAGATATAAATTAATTGAAAAAAAAAATAATAACTGTGTAAATAAGTCAAGATAGAGAGCCAAAGCGAGCAAACATGTTGCATATACCATGAATTGAAAGGACCCACCAGTAGAAACCACAAGAGCATAGTGTAGAGATCATAATAGACGAGTAGAGATATACCAGGGCAGAACCACTACAAGAAGATGAAGCATATGAAGTGAGCAACCCATTAAATAAATATTGATTAAAGTATAAAAACTTATGGCACCGGCAAGCCTATGGGAAGAGCCGAGAATAGTCGACCTGGTGGGTGGGAGTATCGAGGATGTCTAATAGTTATATGTAATTCCACCCTCTTTGACTATTCTCTTGATAGAAGATCATCAGTAATAGTATTTTTATTGCGTAATTTATTAAATAATTCAAAGTATAACAACAAATATTTTTATTGATTTATTATTTTACTAGTTTAGTGCTAGAATGCACAAGAAGATACACTAGTCTTTCTTTTATGAATCGTTTCTTATTTTTTTTAACATATACCAACTCTTTTTTATTCATTCCATTTCTACTTTCTTCGTCGAAAATGAGTTGGGAATTCATATAAACTATACTTTTCATTTATACGAAAAAACTTCTCAATTATTTGAAAAGACTTTCTCAATTATTTTAAAATATTTTCTCAATTATTAAAAAAACATAGTATTTCACTAATCAAGGATCAAAATGCAACTTTAGCTTGAGTATTAATATTGCTGAGCACATGGACTTAGATTAGTATCGTAAATTATAAACTTAGCTATCACTCAGGAAATGCGGAACCATTTAAACAGAGCGATTAGGATATTTCCACCGAGGGTAATACTTACTTAGCTATAGCATATAGATCTTTTGTATTTTATGATATATATGCCGTACGATTTATTTATTTATTTATCAAGAAGTTTGTATCCAATTCAAAAAATACTTTTCGGTTTTTCTTTGTCTTAATGGTTGGTTTATAAGTAAAACCATTTGTCGTATTTATCATGTCTGATGTAGGATATGGCATTATATTATTCCTCGATGAGTATTAATGCTATGAAAATGTATAGTACTCATTTCTATAAAAAGAGTTGTCACAATCTTATTTCTTAATTTGTTATAGACTTTATTTTAATTTCTTGAACTGTAATACCTACGATTACATTGTTTAATTTTATTTACATATTTGGGACTTTTTTATTTTTATCATATTTTACTTCGCTATGTATATATAAAAAAAGCATCATGTATACATAATTGGGAGGATTTGTAGAAAGGGGACATGTTTGTTTTAAATTAAAAGTCAACTTTTGTTTTTGGCGTTTCCACTAACACAATCTTCTGGATTCATATGAACAATAGAGAAATGCATTAACCCAAATTAACATATATATACTAGAAAAATATCGGCATCGGATTATAGTAACAATAAGGCCTGCTTGCTTTTTTAAGGCAATGTCTAGTGACTGCTCCCAACGTCAATGTTGATCAATTTTTTTTTACAGAGTATACAAAATAGTTATCATTTCTTAAAGAGTAGCTCTCGTGAATAGTTTACCCTCTTTGTCTAAGTCAAAGTCAATCTATGATCTAAATAATAATTTTAATTTATTTTAGTTGATGGTCTTGCACATGAGGATACACACTTCAAAAGAGAACAAATACTTTCTACTACTGGCATAATACAGGTTTACGACAACAAATATATTAATTTGTTCTAGACAGAAAATAATGTAATTTTCATTTTATAGTAGAAGGAACCNNNNATGAGACTAAATATATACCTTAGAAAGTGTTTGTATTTCATATAATCTTTAAAATTATATATGTGTATCAAAGGTTCAGTATTGATTATTACGTGCCTGTGAAAAATATCGCAATTGATAAAAATGTTTTCATCCTGATCAGTTACTTACAACAAATCAGTTTTTTCTTAGCAAAAAAGAAAACACTAGTTTTTAGTGCCTATCTAATTTCAAGTTTTTCGATACTTATTAACAGAAAATATATTTTAACTTCTTTACATTTCTTTTTAATTTTTTTTTTCTCAGTTTACTATACATATGTACATAATGAGGTCCTTGACAAGAAGCAGTTTGCCACAAATACATCAGTCATTGTTAGTTAACCGAAGGGTACCACATCGCTTTCTTTATCAGGATTCCACTACACATCCAACTCATAATGATACCACCAGGTTGTGTGTCATGGAAGAGAGGTATGCTACAGAAGTCAGCACCTCTCTCCCAGAGACATTTGATAGTATCTACCGTAAAATAGCTGATGATACCATCCGGAATTTTCCAAAATCTCATATGATGGTGAGTATTTCGCAAGCTCAGTTTCTTCACCAGCTTGTAAAGATACTACGCCCTTCTGATACACTTGAAATTGGTGGCTTTACAGGTGCTTCAGCTGTTGCTATGGGTTCTGCGCTAGCTTCAAAAGGTAGATTGTTATCTTTGGAAAAAGAATTTAATGCTGTTCAAATAGCAAAAAGACATATAGAAGGAACTGCTTTACACGATAAGGTCTTTTTTAAAGAAGGTCTTGCTATAAACAGATACCATCACTCTATATATATTTTTAGTTCTTTTATCCTGAAATATACAAGTTCTAACTGCTTTTTGTTTTGCTGACAGTCTTCTGGAATTAAGTAAAGACAAACTTAGACCTCAATTTGATTTCATTTTTATGGGTAAAATTGAAATCCATTATACAATAAACGATATTGCTAATTCAATTTATTTCAGATGCTGATAAATCGGGATACATAGAGTACTACGATATGATTATGGAGAATGACTTACTCTCNGATAACGGTGTTCTAGTAGCTGATAACGGTAACGATACCTGTCTCTTACATATATAATTCTAAACCAACCATTTTCTAGTACTCTTTTATGGTCAGGTTCATAGACAAGCAGGTTTTAAGGACCCACAAACCGATGAGGCAACACCGTATGTTAAACATGAGGCGCAGAGTCTAACTGTTTTTAATAAACATGTTCACCAGGATCCAAGATCTGAAGTCATTCTTCTCCCCCTTTATGATGGTATATCTTTTATCAGAAAAAAAAATTAAAGAACATGTTAATATCAAATTCATGTTACAAAAGTATACAACAACACATATCAGTGTGAATGAATAAAATTAATGTTGTCGAATCACTCTTATAAATTCTTAATACGGGCATAATAAGATTGAGTATATATAACCAACTGTTCTCTTTTTATTGATTACATTAATATCACTATAAAATATACCTTGATATTCATCTTAATATACATCCATAATACTTTTAATATCTTGGCCAAAATAAAATAAAAGTGTAAATTTTATCTTTTTTTCTATTTTGTAGACCCGTTTCTTTTTGTTAAAAAATTATGAATTTACTGACCCGAGGATCCTTGTTCAATATAAGCAGAGGTTTTCGCAATAAACCAATATTATATCGCTTCCTTCATCATGAAGGAGTCAATCACCCTAATATTAGTGACTGTGGTAGACTCCGTACAGTTGAAGATCAATACACAGCGGACATGAGCACATCTCTTCCACCAGTCTACAATAAAATATACAATGACATTTGTAAAGAAACAATAGATCGTCTTGCAAAATCGCACATGATGGTCGGTCCTTCTCAAGCACTTTTCTTGCACCATCTTGTGAAGATGTTGCGGCCAACACAAATACTTGAAATTGGCGGATTTACAGGCGCTTCAGCAGTTGCTATGGGATCTGCCTTACCATTGAAGGGTCACCTTTTATCATTAGAATTGGATCCCGAACCATTTGAAATTGCCAAGCGAAATGTGGAGGCCTCTGTATTGAATGAGAAAATTAAATTCCAACTGGGACCCGCCCTTGATAGGTGAGAGAAAAGAGTTCATTCATGCAAAAAAAAAAGAAATAACAGCCTTTTTAATTATTATTTTTAGCATGGTTGAGTTAACAAAGCAAACTCCTAAGCCACAATATGACCTTATCTTTCTGGGTAAGTTTACTAGTAGTTTGGTCATACTTTTTGCTTATATATATGGTATGTTAGATGCTAATAAAGGTGCTTACATAAAGTACTACGATATGATTATGGAAAATGACTTACTCTCGGATAACGGTGTTTTAGTAGCTGATAATGGTAGATATGGCTTTTCTTTGAATTTATTTTAGACATCATATATTTACTTTTTGACTGTATAGTACTTCTTTATGGTCAAGTACATAGGGAAGCTGGTTACAATGATCCCCAAGAGTTGGAAGCATCAAAGAATATTAAAAGGATGGCACGAAAATTAGATGCTTTCAATAAACATGTTTTCGAGGATCCAAGATCTGAGGTTGTTGTTCTCCCCCTTTACGATGGTGTATCCATTATAAGAAAAAGTGACAATTTAAAATAAGGGGCCGATCTCCAAACACGATATTACTCAGCCATAACTAGTAAAGTTTACCTCTGTAACAATATTCACCAATAAACCATCATGATTTTTATTTCTCTGACATCTGACTTTTTTCTCTGATATCTGACTTTTATCTCCAATTCATCTTGGTGTGTCACTTTGGATTGTCTTCTAGATAAATTATTAGTTTAAGCCTTGCAAAGCCTTCAATATGAAAGAAGCATATAAATCACTTGAATTTTTGCTTTGAACTAGTGTTTATTATTCTACACTGATAAACAAAATGGAGGTTATTGCTTGATGTATTCTTTTCTTTATGAATATTCTCTCTTTCGCTTTTTCTGTTTTTCATTCACTTAGGTTTTATGTAGTAAAGAATATATTAATGGTTTTTTTTTTTATTAAAATAAAAGGTATCTTTATCTCTAAGATATACAGAGGCCTTTACATACAGCACAGTATTTGGTTGGGTAACTGGTATTACGAGGAAGATTATTTTGTTATTGCTAAGGGTAGTAAGGACCAGTATTATTTGATTGTAATCGAAGTTGCTGAAGTGTAAGGTCATTTTTTTGTATGTGGTGATAAAGAAGCTCAATATTTTCATATTGTCCATGGGGTGGATATGATGCTGTATATCCTCGATATCGTTGAAATTCACGTATCTGAGCAGTTAAACGACTATGTAAGTTTTGCAACAGGGCGGCTGTTTGGTTAATTTGTTGACCATTTTCGTTTTGATATTGCTGCTGCTGCTGTTGCTGCTGATAATTTAATTGATCATTGATATTGGAATATACACGGTTGAACATGAGATTTTCATTATTGATATTTTGTGTAACCATTGGTGCATATCTCGATTGTTGCTGTTGTGGAATAAAATGGGGTTGGTTCTGCTGCTGCTGCTGCTGCTGCTGTTGTTGTTGTTGCTGTTGTAGTTGCTCAGGTGAAATGAACCGGATTTGCTGCCGTAAATGTTGCTGACACTGTAATTGCAGTTGCTGTGATACATTAGATTGAAGCTGATGCAGATTAAATGGAGGTGCTTGTTCGGTTTTCTGCTTTTCATTTAGAGGTGATACTTGATGAGATGCTGACGATGCTTGTGGTGAAGAATTAACGGATGCTTTCGCAGCAGGATTGGGACGAGCTCCTTCTTCTAGTGATCTTAATTGCTCTTGATCCTGTTTTCGTTGCAATTCCAATTCTTCTTTATTGGCAAGGTTCAAGTTCTTTATAATAGTTTCATGGCGTTCTTTTAAATCATTAACACTCGGTATAGAATGAGATAAAGGTAAATAGGAAATATCATGCTCGTCTTTATGCTTTCGTGATTCCTCATGTATCAGAAGCGCTCTATTTTTCTTCTTCATTTCTGATGCGTACAGGTAGAGTTCGTCTGTACGTAATGAGGGGTTTGTGAAGGTCTTCTCAAACTCTATGTCTAATTCTTTCTCCCTCAACGCTCGTTCCGCTGGTGGTAAGATATCTAAGCTGATCATCGCATTAGCATCCAATTTATATAAGGGTGCATGAAGAATTCTAGGGAGGGTAAAATCTCTACGAGGTAAAATGAATGGTTGTGCTTTTTGAAGACCACCAGAGCTATAAAGTGCATATTGTGTCCTGGTTGCTTCACTCTGTTGTTTTCTTGATGTCCTGTCACTAGCATTATTGTTGGAATAGAGTCTTCTCATACCGTTTTCTAATTCATCAAGCAAACTATCACGGTCATTATCTGAATCTTCACTCATACTATCTTGAGGATTGTTTTCATCCAACTTAAAGTCTCCATCAATAGATGAACCGGAATTATTGTTCTTTTGACCTTTTTCATAATAATTATCTGGCTTCTTTCTTTTGCGCAAACCACGACCCATATTTGATTCTTCTATTTCTTTTTGCCGCTTTTTCTTTTGTGCCTCTTCCTGTTTCTGTGCAAGGAATTTCGTCCAAAAGTCATCATTTTCTTCCTCCTTATCATCAACCTCGATTTCTTCTGTATCCCCATTTGATTTCCAGACTTTGGCAAACGAAAAGTTCATGTTTTCTTCTCCATTCTTTTCAACATCGTCAATCTCCTTTTGCTTTTGCTCCTCAGCAACGGCACGGTACTGCTCACGTTCAATTAACGCATCAATCTTTTTATCATCATAATAAATATCGGTGCTGTCGTCATTGTCAAACAAGTTTTTGGCACCGTATTTTAGAATTGATTGAATATCCTCAACCCTATTTTCCTCTTGAGTCATACGTTCCACAACAACATGTTCGAGTGCCATCTTTTTCTTGCCGATTTGTAAGATCTTTTCTTCGACAGAGAGACGTGTCATAAAGCGGAAAGTGAGTACCATCTTTGTTTGACCAATACGATGAGCACGACCAATAGCTTGAGCATCAGCATAGGGATTATAATCCGAATCCCAGAATATCACAGTATCCGCGGTAGCCAAGTTGATACCCACGCCACCTGCACGTGTACTCAATAAAAAGACATCAATTTCAGAATTTGGTGCATTGAATAGGTCCATGTTGCGAACACGATCACGTTCAGAGCAACTACCATCTAAACGACAATAACGGATATCCTGATATGTTAGATAATCTTCGAGCACGTCCAGTGTACGTGTCATTGTTGAAAAAATGAGCATGCGATGTCCATTGGCACGAAGTTTAGGCAGCATTATATTGAACACCTTTAGTTTCTCACAGGCACTGATCATCTCGCGAATTGTACTTTCTTCATCAGGTTGAGGGGCCTCAACGCCATCAATAAGATAAGGGTGATTTAGGATCTTTCTTAAATTCATCAAAACACTCGAGAGTCCCCTTTGACGTTTTGCATTCGAAACCTGTGTACTACCCAATAGCTCGTAAATGTTTTTACCCAATGCCGATTTATAAGCTTCCTTTTGTACCGGAGTCATAGAGAGTGGTACAATGATCTCGTATTTCGGTGGTAATTGTTTGAGCACCTCTTCTTTTGTACGTCTCAAAAAGAAAGGTCGAAGTCGGCTATGTAAATCCTCTACTAGTTCAGGAGACATTTCTTCATACTCCTTGGCATCGATTCCTTGGAAGAGCTTGGGCTGAATAAAATGCATAATGTTGAATAATTCACGAAGATTGTTTTGTAGTGGTGTACCAGTCAAAAGGATAGTATGATCAACTTTATATATCTGTAATTTTCTAAACAGGAGCGAATTATCATTCTTTAAGCGCTGCGATTCATCAATGACCAATACGGGGAAGAACTGGTGCATTAAAGGACTATTATCCATCACAGATTGGTAGGTAGTGATCACAACATGGCATTTAAGCACCTTTTTCCCGCTATACTCTTTAAACAACTCGTACTTGGAAGAGAGATTCTGACTTTTTTGACCTCCCCAGAAAGGTACAACGACCATATCTGGTGCCCATTTTTCAAATTCACGCACCCAGTTGGTGGCTGTGCTGTTGGGTACACAAAGTAAGAAGGGATAAATATTGTACTTTTTGAATAAGACAGAGAGGAATGAAATAATCTGGATTGTTTTTCCTAGACCCATGTCGTCTGCTAATATACATGATTGTTGTGTTTCCCATTTATAAAGTAAGAAGCTATTGATGATAATGGTAGGTTAGAGGAGAGAATTTAATTTACGTAAATCAACTTACTTGAGTGCTTCCAGTTGATGAGGCATAAGCTGACCACCTTGAATAAAACTAGGTTGGGCCTTGTATTCGTGCCTACTATAATCTTCTTTTGTTGCCATATCTCGAACGGATTTAACAAGACCTCTCATCTTTTCAGGAGCGGTTACCTTCATGGCTAATCTATATCTCTTGAGTGCAATGTTGTATGCTTTAAACAAGGCAGTTTCTTTTTCTGTAGGAGGTTCATCCCATACAGCTGATTGTTTTTTTTGTTTTTTTTTAAAAAAAAAAGTAAAAGGTCATAATCAATTTAAAACCACCTTTATATAAACCGTGTACTCACCTTCTTCATACGAAGTATCTTTATAAACGGCAAAAACACGCTTCGCCTTTACCTGTTGCCTATCCTCCCACTCGACAGACAAGATACGATCAATTTGCTTCCATTCCTCTAAAGCTGGACCTGGTGATCCACTTGGAATATCACCATTCAATGCCTTCTGCTGATAGCCACGATACAAGCTTTTATGTGCCTGCTCAAGCCAACTAGTATATACCCACTGCACATGACGATATGATAAATTCTTCCATTTCATCAACACTATTGGTTTACCATTCTCTGTCTTTTGTGCGATTACTTTTTCGGGCAGGATGTTGTTATAGGTATATTTGTGACATTCATAACAGTGATTATATTGAAAATAGCATACATTTTCGGCAGGTTTTCGACACTTTTTATGAAGACTACGGAAACAGATTGAACAGCGAAACAGGAGAGCCTCATCCTTCGTTAATGAATCGCAAATATTGCATTTTGCAATTGAAGGTGATCGACACTTTGTACAGACATAATTACCCTGTTTATCAAAAGACTTGTCTGCGGTTTGAGCTAAACAGCTATTATGGCAGGAGAGTGTACATGTTTTACATAATAAGAGACGATGTCTTTTTACCATAGAACCTGTTGATACTTCCTCGAGATTACCATTCACACCATTTGGATAGCCCTCTTTAGAGCAAACGTAACAATTGGTATCGTGTTTTTCAATAAATTGCTCATCAATGTAAAGTGGAACACGATAAGAGAAGCTCACCAGATATTTATCGCGTTTTTTTTTAGTGATCGTACGTTCATCATCATTGTCTATCTTCTGATAATCTTCTATTGATGGAGCACCGTAGTAAATACGAGGTTTTTTACGATTATGACGTGTGGACTCTCTTTCCTCATTATCCTCCGTAGAATCCCCATTTATATACCCATCCTCAGTATTGGTACTGTTGGTTTCACTGGTGTTTGAACTATTTAGGTATTCAGCTTCGTCAAGCTCATCATCAGCTTCGGATTCGGTGTCAGAGGGGCTAACAATAATGCGTTTCTTGATTGGTTCGAATGTCTGTGTTGCTTTTGCTTGATCCTCATCCCCAGAATCTTCTAATTGTGATGTTTTTGCTTTTTCGTATTTATTGACAAGAGCTGCATTTGTTTTTTTAAGAATATCGGAAGCTACCTAAAATATGGTCAAAGATTCGTTGTCAAAAAAAAAAAAAAGTACCTTTGTTGTAGAACCTTCTTTAAATTTGACGAAGTATGAAGTTTTTCCAGTTGACGAATCAATTTGTCGCTTCGTAATTTGCTGAACAGTAGAAAATGGGAATGGCCAGCTTGGTGCACTCGCTAAAGTAATTGGTTTGTACTTTGACCGTAGCGCCTTTTATTTTTTAAAAATAAGGAATAACGCAAAGAATTGAGTTTGTTGTTTCCTTTGTCGTAGTTGCTAAACTTACCTCTAAAGTCAGTATGTTTTGATCTGACATGGTTATATTCTTTTTCTTGTTTATGAGCTTTTTGATTGCTTGATTTAACTAAAAAGATGGAAGAAGAAATGAGATCCTTTTCAGAAAAGAAAAAAAAACCCCCCCCCCACCAGCCAATGAATTTCGTTTCTTTGGCTCTCTCGAAAGGTAAAAGATAGTCATGTTGGTATTTTGTTTGCTTGACATTTATGTTTTGGTAATTCAACTTTACTCTTTCTCAATTTAAGAATAGTATGTGTCAATGGATATAGTTATCCATTGGACGCTTTTTTTTTTTATTATTATTAAACACCCTTTCAAAACGCTGACAGATTACAACAGTTCAAGCGTTTAAAATGAATGTTGTCAGGAACGATGGGTTACCTGCGGATAAGGGATGTCATACAAAGTTGTCAGTACCACTGGTATTTTTTTTCGGCCAATCATGATCCATAAAAACATAGCCATAGGATCCTTAGAGGCTCAAAATCTTGGATTGCCAACTTATGTTATTAAACAAGGCGGCAAATGGAAGGAGCATCTCACCCACCTTGAAATCACTATGGTCAAGATAATGATATCTAGAAAAAGAATGTGATAGAGAAATGGAGTAGAGCAGATTGAATAATTATAAAGGGAAAAGGGTAATGAAAGAAGAGGTAGGCAATGTGGAAAGGAAAAACTCCAATAGCAAAGCACAGTGACTTTTCAGATCGTTAGTGTCTATTAGCAAGATGAGTAATCTTAATATAACATACTATTTTGGTTTATGAGTTTAACAAAGCATTATATTCACTTTTTTTGTACGCTATTTACAATCAGTTTGGCCAAATGAAAGATAAAACACATTGAATGGATATCTTTATTATATTTTCTTCTTATAAGCTTTTTTTTTTTTTAGATTTAGGATATAATAATAAACTAATTGAATTTGTTAGAAGTATTCCATTATTTTTTCGTAAGTCATTATCAACAGCCAAGCGAGGACGGAGGTCTTCGAACCTGATGTACGTTCCTTCTGGCCAAGCCAATTATTTTGTAGTATAAGTTAAAGTTTGAAAACGCCAAGTTTGTAAATCGTTAGTAATTTGAAAACAGCTATTGTCCAAAAGGATGTGATATACTAAAACGGTATATACCATCCGGTAGGACTTTATTTGATTGGATAAAATAAAAAATATATGAAAGTGTACAAATACAATGCAATATAAAAACATAAAGAAGACAACAATAACAGAACAATCGATGAGTGATCAATCTATTGGCCAAAAGAATAAATTTTTAATCACTGAAAAAATATGTTTTTTTCCTGTGCTTTACTCCAATCTTTCAATCGTATGTGTGGTTGATTTTGTTTCTGTTTTGGTAAGCACAATATATGAGATGGGAGGAAAAATATTAGCTGTATATACATACATTCTAATTGCCAATACTATTGCTTTAACTAATAACTTACCTGAAGTATAGTTCCCCGCCATCATATTGGTCTAGATGGTAAAATTTAGAAAATGAAAACACAAATTTGATCCATGGGGAAGTTTCCAAAGTCGAGAGGATCTCCAAGGGATTCAGCTGCTCTACCTCCACTTTATCTTCTTTTTGCTGGGAGAAATTGGAGGTCATTGTCCCTTAACAACGACAAAATATTCCTCTTGCTGTTGCCTTTGGGGGTTAAATGTTTCTAATTAACAGCTGTGGAAAGGTTTTCAACCGTGCTAAGATGTACCAGTATATTACAACTTACCGAGAAGGGTAGTGAGTTGGTTGTGGTCTTTATTGTCGATTGTCACTTGCTACATGTTTAATCAAGAGAATTATAAGAAATACCAGTCGGGGAGGATATACTACATGTATATATAAGATGTGAGTCTGTGCGGCAACACTAACCATAGTATCAGCTATGTTTTCAAATACTAGGAGGGAAAAGGCCTCATAAGTTTCAAAATGGTTCAAATATTCTTCGTACTGATTCCACTACGAGTGATATTTCACGACCTTCTATTGCACCCAATTCATCTCATTCCTTGTAATAGAAATGAGTTGATGCTTATTGGCTATCAAAGTACGATTAACCATGTAAATATGAATATTAGCTTGGGCGTATATTATTTTACTTTTGTAAAATACCAAATAAGGAAATACAGCTTTAAGTATGCAATATTGAGTATCAGCAACCAAAAACGAAGAAAAGTAAAGGTTTATTGCATAGGTTTTAATAAAAATTATGCAAGTAAAAGTGTATGTATAAAAAACAATACATAGAAGATTATAAAATTATATGTGATTAATAATACACAAAACATCACAGTTTTGTGGGAATAAAAACCTTTTATGTCGTGAGTATATGTTCATTTTCATATGCATTTTAAGTACATGTATAATGGATTTAAAATACCGCCTTAAAACACTATATTTTCCCTTTCCCCGCATTTTAATTATTATATTCTTTTCTGTTTTTCTTTTCATATATTCAACTTGTATTAAACCCCACTTCCCCTTCCTCTTTACATTATGAGCCTTAAAACATTCGCTGTAGAAGAAGTCAAGAAGCATTCTTCTGAAGGAGATCTTTGGATCATTATCGATAATGCCGTCTATGATATGAGTCGTTTTATCGATTTACATCCAGGAGGTGTACAACCAATTCTCGAGTACGCCGGTAAGGATGCTACTGATGCATTCTACGGTTTACATCGTCAGGAAGTGCTTATCAAGTATGATCGATTCAAGATTGGCCACATTGCAAACCAAAAACCTCAGATTGACATGTACCAACCTGGTGACATTTCAAAAGTTCCTTATGCTGAATCTAGTGCTTGGATGGGATTCAAGTCTCCTTACTTCAAGTACATAAAAAAAGTGTCTATTGGTATATAGGAAAACGGCAATTGACATTATTTTTTTTCTTTTAATGCGAATAGGGAATCACATTACAAATTCCGCGCTGCTGTACGTAAGGTAGCAGACAGTTTATCTGCCGAAGCTCGTGAGTTTGAAGATGCCGGTACCAAGCCAAGTGATGAATTCATGAAGAAATTGGGTGATAATGGATTGTTAGCTGGTAATATTGGTCCTGGACCATGGTTACACGGCTTGACCTTCCCTGGTGGTATTTCTGGTGAGGAATTTGATTATTTCCACGAGGTAAAGAAAAAATAATTACGTGGTGTGTGAAAAAAAAAAGCTTAAATGTTATAATAGATGATTCTTCACGAAGAGCTTGCCCGCTGGAAGGTTCGTGGTTTTGATGATGGTGTTCTTGGTGGTATGATTATTTCTGCACCAACTGTACTTAACTTTGGTAAACCTGAGCTTAAAAAGAAGGTAAGTCCAGGAGAGAAAATGGGCTCAGTATATATATTTAACTCGTCTTTTTTTCAAAAATAAAAATAGGTCATTCCGGAAATCTTTTCTGGTAAGAAGCGTATCTGTCTTGCCATTACTGAACCTTATGCCGGTTCTGATGTTGCTAACATCCGTACCACTGCCAAGAAGACTGCCGATGGTAAACACTATATCGTAAATGGTGTGAAGAAATGGATTACTGGTGGTTGCTGGGCAGATTACTTTTCAGTTGCTGTTCGCACCGATAAGGGTCTCTCTATGTTGTTGATTGAACGCAGTGAAGGTGTAGAAACCAAGTTAATCAAGACTTCTTATTCACCTAGTGCTGGTACAGCTTATGTTAGCTTTGAGAATGTAAGTAAAAATATAATCCAATATAGAAAAAAAGAAGAGGGTTCTTATGCTTTATTATCTTGTTATAGGTCAAGGTACCTGTCGAAAACTTACTTGGTAAAGAAAACCATGGTCTTATTGTCGTACTTTCCAACTTTAACCATGAACGTTGGGTGATGTTGACTGGTTCTTCCATGGCCTGTCGTATTGTCATTGAAGAATGCTTTAAATGGGCCAATCAGCGTCAAGTATTTGGTAAGCGACTTATTGATCAGCCTGTGATCCGTAACAAGCTTGCAAAGATGATCGCTAGTCTTGAAAGTGTACACGCCTGGATTGAACATATCACCTATCAGATGTGCAATATGGATTACAATGAACAGTCCGACAAACTTGCAGGTCCTATTGCACTCTGTAAGTATCAGGCTACTCGTATGATGCACGATGTCTCTGATGATGCCTGTCAGATTTTTGGTGGTCGTGCCATTACAAAGACCGGCATGGGAAGAACTGTTGAAACTTTACAAAGAACATATAAGGTAATGTATATATATATATAGATTGACATTATTCTTATTTGCCATTTATGTTTAGTTCTCTGCTATTCTTGGTGGTGCTGAAGAAATCATGGCTGATCTTGGTGTTCGTCAGGCACTTAAGAAAATGCCCTCAGGTGCTCGTCTTTAGTTTATTTTATAGATATCGATTCATACTTTTATTTTTTTTGTTTCTTAAAAGCTAATTTAGTTGCAATATCCATTTTAATAAGCTAAAATAAAAGGAAATAAAAAGAATAAGACAACAAGAAATCCTCAGTAGAGCCTATTCACTATATTTTAATTTTCAAAAGACATCTAAACTTAAAACACCAAGTCCAATTAGATAATAGCATAATTAAGGGAAGGTGATAGAATAATTATGGCATCTATATCCTATACTAAGATGGATTGATATGAAAAGCTAGCATTAAACTCACTGATCTCATTTATTCACTTTTTACTTTTTCTTGAATTTGTGTATTTTGTCCAACATCACAGTAGACACTATTGGTTATGTCTACCAAAAAAATTCGGCTGTCCTTTTTTCACAGCTTGAAATTGGTAACATCGGTACTATTTTAGTATTTTTGAGTAGTCTTGGTAACTTACGAGTCTCACAATGATCACAACCTTTAGGATTTTAATGAATATATTCTTCCAGATTATCAAATGATAAACAAAAGAAATATGAAAGTAATGATGAACTAAGATACTAAAGCTGTTAGAAATGCAACTCTTTAGTAGACATTACTAAAAAAAATACGAAAGAAATGGTCATTGTACCATCATTTTCATAGCACTTTTTAATTAGTATATTATGGAGTGTCTGCTAAAGGTATTATTACTATCATAAGTTCATTATAGGCGTTTTAATCTTCATGTAGACTTCATGCTTGCCAATATAATTGATTCCATTCTACTTTGTAGCATAATAATATGCTGTTATTTTATTGACTTTTCTTGCCCTTTCTCTCTCTCTCTTCTGTCAATAAAAATCGATAAATAATCTGTTAGACTCGAGGATGATTACGTAAAATTATAATAGTCAAGGATAGATTCGTCTTCGTATATACTTTCATATACATCAATCATATTCATTTTGAGCATGGATCAAAGTAGTTAAGTATTATACAACATTACAAGTGCGCTTCTGTGAATCCATGACAATAAGGTTTAATTATTTGAAAAATCAGATCACAATGATGAAGTCAAGTCGATTACATAACGAAAGTTCTAAAAATATTATATCGGAACACCAAAGATAGTAAAATCAAATTTATGAGCAAAACAAGAAAAATCAATTTATTCGCGGCGATTAAAATTACGGGAATCGAGGACTTCTCCGATCTTGTTAGCGATATCAAAATAAGTGTTGAAAAAATATTGAATAATAATAAAAGAAAAGAAAATGAAGAGGTATCTACACTATTATTGTTATTATTATTACCATTGCTGCTGTTGCTATATATTAATAATATATGTATAGTTCTGTAATAGTTATAATACAGACAAAAATATTATGCATCCGCCAGTACGGATACACGTGGATCATAACGTGTCATTTTGTACTCTAATAATACTCCAATAATAAGTGTTATTAATACGCTGTGTTCCTTCATTAATTGACAAAAGTATAGAATGTTGACTTTCTGTATTATTATAAACAAAAAAATATCAGAACAACAGTTACATCCGTACAACGTAATTATCGGGTCAAACCAATGAAATCAGGAATAAGCCAACTTAAACATTCAACATTCTGTTTATATTGTGTGTGTTGTTTATCTACATTTTACTTATTTAATGTAATATCAATATATAAAAAAAGAAAAAGAAAAGAAAAAGGAGATGAATAGTGTTTTGGTGATTTTCTTCTCTGGATTTGACATCCGATGTGCTCATTTAGTGTAACTCTACTAATAAAAAAGAAAAGTGGATAGTAACAACAATTTCAATAATTAAAATAACAACATTAGCGATAATAAGGGAGAAGCTACATGTAAAATTTTAGTTTAAGCTACTTAAAATGTATAAAAGAAGCACTTTTTTCCATGAAAAAAAATCTTGCTAGAAGTGTCAGCATTTCTGGCTTATTTGTTTTATATTTTATTTATTAAAATAAAATTATCTCTTTTTTTGTATCACAAAGGCTATAAATAAACTAAACAACTGTGATCAAAACGTTTGATTTCAAAGAAAAAAATTAGAATGCGTTTTCATTAGAGAGACAGAGAAAGAGAGAGAGAAAGAGAACGAAGAAAAGCACTTTTATATGAATCTGAACTCTTCTCCCCCCTCTTTTTTTTTTAAAAAAAAAAAAAACTCCTTTTTTTTATTATTTTACCAAATTGCCACACTCGCCATTAAGTAATAATAGCCTATATTTGAACAAAAAGGCTTATTTTAGTTTTACTTTCCACTGAAAAGACATTTTATATTGAGAAAATAGTGTATCATTTTGAGATATGACCTATTTATCAAAAAAAAGTATTGATTTATCTTCATATGACCTGTTTTATCAAAAAAGATGACTCTAAAAATAATATATTTACATGCTAAAAAGAGTTATTTATCGCCTATCGATATAAAAACTTTCATATTTCGTAGCTATGTGTATGCATTTTCATATTTGTCAAAAGTGAGTTAGTGAGAGTCCCTTAAATAGAGAAAGTGAGACTGCCCCTGAGTCAATGCGATTAAGGGAGAGAGAGAGTTTCCATGTCTCTGTTCTTTTTCTTAAATGCAGATCAGAGCGCCGTTCCAAAAATAAACAAAAGAGAAAGAGAAAATGCCGTCAATCCCAAAAGACAAAGGAGGAAAAGCCTTTCCTTAATGGATAACTTGTCATTCTCCAACATCTTTCTTTTCTGTTGTTGTTGCTGTTGTTGTTGCTTTTGATATTGCATGTATTGTGGTTGATAATTTGATTGAAATGGTTGTTGTTGTTGTTGTTGTTGTTGTTGTTGTTGTTGTTGTTGTTGTTGTTGTTGTTGTTGTTGTTGTTGTTGCTGTTGTTGTTGCTTAAATATATATATATATATATAAAGAAGTATAAAAAAGAGGAGATAAAGGCATTTTATATTTCATAATGAAAAAGTTTCTCCTCGATTTTATGTATTAACAATTGATTATTCTTTTTTTTTTTGTTTTCTTTATGAAGATAATATTGGTGCTTTGTATTTTATACAAAAGGTTAATCCTGATTAATCTTTTCATTTATCTCATATTTATCTCTTTCTATTTTCAAATAATAATGAATATTATAATAATAAATGCCCCTTTCTCATATTTTATGCGGGGATCATTTTAAGGTTGATCCAAGCTATTTCAAAGTTTGTTTTCTTTCTTTCTTCTATTCTACTTGTTCTTAAAGTAATGTTATTATTAGCAATGTTAGCATATATTATTTTTAAATATCTTTCTTGTTATTTATAAAATACATAGTAATAACAAATGATAATAATAAGATCGATTTTCACCCTGAAAATGCAAAAAGTTAATTGCGCACAAGATAATATACCTTACTGCCCTATTTCATTTGATAAGTATTTGTTGAACTTTTTATATTTATACTTTTTCTTTTCTATTGTGTCTTTAAAAATTAGTCAA
>MU622260.1:16983-70224 GCA_025399235.1 Backusella circina FSU 941
AGTGGTGCTAATTTCTTTTCAGTGGTGCATTAAACGAGGTTCATAGAATAAAAAATGAGTGAGTATTCTCTATGTGAAGCTAGTAAGATGCGTATATAAAGTGTGAGCCATACACCAATGGAAGAGTACATGATAAGTATTCAAGCGAACAGATCAAGAATATCTCAGTTGAGTGTGATGGTAAGATTAGTCTGTAGGCGGAATATAATATACATCTGATAGAATAGTACGTCAATACCCCCAAAGTGGTCACGTATACTCATAATTATAATTATGGAATAAAATACCATTGTGAATAAAAGGTATGACAATTATATATATATATCATAGGTCGACCAATCCTTCCTCTTCTATCATGGACCTTGAAAGAGGATATACATCTATATTCAAGTGGTGAACATAAAACCTCATGCTGGTTTTCTTCAGTGAATTTGCATACTCTGATTATTGTCTTTTTGTTTTTCGCATGCTTAGACTTATTTTTTTTATTTTTTTTTCGACTGAGAACATAAAGCATGTCGTAAATAAAAAAACAAAAACAAAAACAAAAAAAACAATGTTATAAAAAAAACGATAATATGAATGCACTTCAGAAATTGCTATTAATAGCTATGACATATAGAATGGTACAGACCATGACATTTCCCGACAGTATCATCGACGATAGTAAAAATAATATACGCAATGATACACCGGACAGTATGAAGCGTGTCGCCAAAAGTAGTATTAATTTTGAGATGCGGAAAAGTATTAATTCTGACACTTATAACAAATCTATTTATATCAAATCTATTTTTTGTACATATTCATAAATTATTCATAAATCTACAATTAAACATATTACTTTCAATCATAACGCATACGCGAAGTATCATAAATATATGCTATAAGTTTAACAGTGTTTATCCAAACAGCATCATGCTTTCATTTATTATTATTAAGTATCAATTTCCCATTTCTGTTCAAAGTTCTCCACAATATATTTGTTCTTGAGAATCACATCGTCTTTAGGTTCACTCGTAACACCACTTTTACCTACCTCCAAATACTAATACATTATTATTGATTATTAATAAATGACTTCCACACTCTTTCCTTCCTCCACCTTTAATCGATTAATTGTATATGAACATCCCTTTTGTACCCACTCTGATCCAGAATACTTAATTCAATTCTTAATTCTATTTTAAATAAAATTTTCAATTTTCAAAGACTTATTGACTTTATAAATCTATTTTACTTAGTTTTAGCTTTATATAACAAAATGCATTAGTTAGCAAATATAATTGACAAAACAATCGATCACATATGATAATATAAATGACTATGCGGATAGATTTATTATAAAGAATGTAATGAATAATGTTAATTGAAAATATTATTGATGTTTAACACCTTCGCTTATTTTTAATATAATTAGTCTGTACAGTTCATGACGACACTATCATTATGAAATGCAGCAACTTTGTCAATGACATCATTTAAAACCAACAATCTCTATTAACATGAAATACTCAATACATCTGACATAAGCACTGTCTCCGATTGAATAGTTATTACTTAGATATACCTTTCATTCTGCGTATCTCCGAACTAGTTATTACTTTATATTTCTTTTAATCAATTCAGCTCTTTTTTATATCTTTATTCGTTTCTTCCATATTGAGTAATAAACAAGATTGAACAATTGAGTTGTAAACTATTTAGATATCAAAGTCCCTCAATTATAATCTTTCGATATAACGATATGGAGAGATCTTTTCCTGAGTTATCCGAATCCTATACCTTTGTCCTAACCTTATCATGAATGCAATTCATGATAACATTATACTATCTCAGAATAAGTTGAAACTTCTGTCTAGCGATCATACGTGAACAGTTATGTTATGAAAAGATAGATTACCTATGTACATCCATCATTGCCACCATAGTATAAGAGTCTTTATTACTCCTTATAGTATGGTTGTTTGTGTGGTGAAATACCACATAAATTATGACTGTTTAAATTATTATATAATTGATCAAGTTAAACTTGACTGTGAAAACTAAGCCTTCTGTATATACCAAATATAATATGATAAGCAACCACCTCGCATGTAGATTGGTGTAACCTTATGGTATCCATCCCATCAATTAACTATGTCAAAACAAACAATAGTTATAATTCTCTCATCCAAAATTAATATAAATAGACCTACATTTTCTTCATAAAAACTACAGACAAAAATAAAAAGATCCTGAAAAGGAATTAAATCGACTTCTTATTGTTTATTTTTTACCTTTTTTTTTATTTCAGTGAAGATTAATCCTTAATTTTCCACAGTTTGTATCAAGATATTCTACTATAAATGTGTCATTCTATAATTATATCCTGATCCTATCATCAATGCTAAACACTGCTGATTATGAATATAATGATTTCAAATACGAATAGCGCACTATAACAGTCTGTTCAAGTGTCTCGATGAGGTAGCTAATCTCATCCGTGAGTTGCTATGTTGTGATTCTTTTTTATTTGTATCATTATACGATTTACTTTACGATGCTCAGTTGAACGTAAATCTATTATTGTGTATAATCTTATAGTTCACTTTAAAGTATCTATCTTTATAACAATTAAGTTATATATGTAACTATTACAATATGTAGCGATCGTAATATATATATTGATCTAGTGATAATCGTTATTATTATTCTTATTTGAACTTCAGCTTATAAATAGCTCCTCATAGAACCTTAAATACAACAGATTCTATAATACATAATCTATTTGTCATATAGTTTTGGTTTACTCTGACCTATTTCTTAGGTGGTAATATTTACTATGTGTTATTTCAATAGTCTATCAGTATTTAATCATAACGATTAAATAATGAATTTTTTATATATTTTTAAATCTTATTGATCCATCTTATTATTTGACATTTGTATGTCATGTTATTTCTTATTCTATTATTTTATATCTCTTACGACCTTAAATACATCATGCTTGTTATCAAAATCATTTTCAAACTTTTCTTTTCTTTTTTTTTCTTTTTATTTATTTTTTATTATTATATTGAAATCAGTTTATTTACTTAAAAGTGCCTTTCTGTTATTTTAATGACTAAACCTGGGAATTCTGCTAAAAAGAATATATCAAGTATACCTAGAACACCGAGTTAACAAAAAAAAACGCGTTGCACCCAAAGCTTGTACTACTTCCTCATAATTGGTAGTGTCTGATTTAAACTGGGTTCTAGAAAATGCGCACATTCTCAACATCGAAGTGTTTGATAATTCTTTTGGCTACGAATATATGCGAAAAGCTAATAACAGATATCACGACATTCAACTCCAAAGCCTTCAAGAATTGTGGTCTGGTTAATCAACTCCTTTCTGCTTTCCAAATATTTAAAGGAAGTGCAAAAGAAAAAAAAAACTCTGGGATAATATTGAATTTCAAAGAAAAAATTCAGCCGTTCAACATGAGCTAAAGTTAGATGGTCTTTAAAATGCAAAGTATTTTGGGCTAAAGACTGGCTTCTCTTTATGCCGAAGGAGTTCTTCACTCGAAGATCTGTTGTAATCGTTCTTTCTTTTCTTTTCTTTTCTTTTTTATATATAAATAGTGATAATCTGACATTATTCCTTTTCTAGTCCATTGAATGAACACCTGAAGGCAAGTCATGATGATGGCGACAATAGTCAAGAAGTAACGTTGATTAGAATATTTTTTTTTGATATATTGGAAATGGTGAGATTATCTGATATATTAATAATGAAATTATTCATGAAAAATTTGTCAGATTGACAATGAAGATGACGTTCTCCATCAACAAGATCTGGGACAAATTAACCAGGAGGATGATGGATCGCCATTGGACGATAATGGCCATTTATCGGATGAAGCTTATAATCCAGAGCAAGATAATGACCTAAAATTAGATCTAACAGTATCACATCATGGCCAAAAGAAAGGGAGATATGATTTAGTAGAAGAATTGGATGACTCAGAGGAAGATGATGACACTGCTAGTATTGAATATGAAGACCCATGGATAGTAGAGTCATTAAATGTTTCAGAAGAATGTGGAATATATACAGTGGAGCCCTGACTTCGGATAAGTTTATTTTGGAAACATCGTTTGTTTGGAAACAACTTTTTTTTTTTAAAAAAAAAGTTAACATATGGGCTTAATTTTTCCAAATTGTCCTTTAGAAACAAGAAATCGATAATTCTATGCTGCTAACAAGTACTTTTTTAGAACATACCAGCACAGATTAGGAAAATTCAGTTGGAAATTATGTTAAAAAAAATCGACTCCTTAATTTATAAACGAAAATTAACATCATCCTGGATAGTTCAATCACGTATTATTGACTATTTCCAAGAGACACTCATTATGATAAAGTCACATTATATAAACTGATGAATGACAATATTTATTGGTACATAAACAAAAATAATAATAATAAAGCTGTTATCTATTTTTTCATCTAATATTAAATCGAACAACTCTAGTAATTTAACAAAACCATATATCAATATCTCACAAAAAAACATTTTAAGTGTTGCCAAGTTGAGATATAAGTTGGTTAAAAAAAAGAGACGTAACGAAATATATATGGTGTACGACAAAAAATAAATATATGAAACAATGTTTTCCGAATCTTAAAAAAAAGAAAACAACTAAAGCTTTGAAGGATTTATTGGTCCCCCAGACATGTTAACCGAGCTATTTTTTATTTCTTCTGAAAATAAAATATGAGAATGAGTAGAGGTTGAAGCAAAACTTCAGATTCTACAATGCAAGTGTTAATTTTTTAGGGGTTATTATTATTTTACCTTGAGATGATTGACTCATCTCTGGTTATATGATATATTTTAACGTCATTAAACTATTTCTATTTGATCAACCTATTTTTGTTTCCAAAAACAGGAGGCCGTTCGTCGTTTAGATCACCTTTTCACTGAGAAAAATAAAAAATACCGTTCAAACTCATAAAATCTTTTGGTTGGGATTAAAAAATCGTTTTTATTTTGAATTCACATGTCTCTTAGAAGTTTGGCACCGTGTTCGAACATTAATTTTCTCCTTGTATCAATTATAAAAACAGCATGTATTTTATGATAAACCATCTAATTAAAAATAAACATGACTAAAGTATAACGTTGTATTTTTTCTACAGTATATTTCTTCGCATTTATAACTTTGAAGAGAAGGTAAAAATTTCATGTGTCAAAAGAGAACAACAAATAAAAATGTAAAGTTTGAACACAGAGCTTTGAGTGATTCGTCTTGGGACTCTTTTAGTTTTTATGTGGGGTTATGTATTTACTGTTTTTATAACTGTCATTTACTTGATAAACTTTATTTGATATGTCTTTTAATAAAAATAGTATAAAAACATAATACTATTTACTGACTTTCCACTGAGGTCTCCCTTTTATGCCAATTAACCTATATCGTAACTCAATTGTCCAAGAAATTCTTAAATATTATAATAGTAATAAATGTTTGTGTAAGGTGTATGTTCTACCCCCAGCTCTTATGTATAACACTAGTCAAGGTTATACTAGGGGAAAAAAAAAATATCCCAGAAAAAATCACTTGGTTATTCAGTTGATCTCTGCCAATTTCCATGTTGGTTTAAATCTTACGAAATCAATCCATTCCCAAAAATAGAACATGACATGTGAAATGGATAAATCAACCAATGACACATTAGTAGCTGACGATACACTAAAATGTGGGGTTTCTTATTTATTTTTTTATATTTATATATATGCCTGTTTCTTTTTCTTCTTTATTTATTTCCCCTTTTTTTTTTATACATATATTGAAAAGTTCAAATTTATAATATAAACTATAGAATAATAGTAATAGTACAACTAATAATAAATATGGCACGTAAACAATATCGTCTACCACTTTTAGATATTCTCTTATTGGGTACTATTGGTATCAGTGCACTTGCATGGTTTATCCACCGTAAAAAGAGAAGTGCTCTACCTCCTCCTCCTCCAAAAAATTCGCAATCCGATACGAAAGCAGCTGCACAAATTGATGATGAAAGTAATTTTGTAAAAATGATGAAGGATCAGGTATGTTATTTTTTTTAAAAAAAAAATGCCGTAATTCCTTAATTTTAATTTTTAATTTTATTAAAAAAAAAAGGGACGCAGAGTCATCTTTTTTTATGGTTCACAAACAGGTACTGCCGAAGATTATGCATCCAGATTAGCCAAGCAATGTTCACAAACCTACGGCGTGGAGTGTCTCACAGCAGATATTGAAGAATATGATCTCAGTTATTTGGATATTGTACCTGAACATTGCTTAGTAGTATTTGTGATGGCAACATATGGTGAAGGAGAACCAACAGATAATGCAGTCGATTTTTGGGAAGTAATCACACAAGAGATCCCTCAGTTTTCCGAAAGTACCGATGGCGACAAACCTCTCACTAACCTCAAATATGTTGCATTTGGTCTGGGAAATAAGACTTATGAGCATTATAACTCAGTGATTCGTACCGTTGATAAACGTCTTTTGGAGCTTGGTGCTCAACGTGTAGGCGAGCGTGGAGAAGGAGATGATGATGGCTCCATGGAGGAAGACTTTTTAGGTTGGCAAGAGGATATGTGGCCGGCTTTTTGTGATGCTCTAGGCATTGATAAGGATGATGTACATACCGGTTCAAGACAGCCAGTATATTCGGTAAAGGAATTGTTGGATTTTAATCAGGATAAAATTTTCTTTGGTGAATTGAGTGAAACACTCAAGGCAGAGGCGTAAGTTAAAAATTGTGATAAAATAAAGAGGAAGAGGGGGATAGTGGTCGTAATGGAAAACACACAAAACTATTATATGAATTAATATTTTATTATTTCTATATATAGTCGTGCAATTTATGATTCAAAGAGACCCTACAATGCTTCTATCACATCCCGCGATTTATTTAAGGGAGGTGATCGCCACTGTCTCCATGTCGAAATTGATGTCACCGGCTCAGGATTACATTATGATACCGGTGATCATGTTGCAATCTGGCCCACCAATAATGAATTTGAAGTTGAACGACTTGCTAAAATGATTGGTATTACTGAAAAGTTAGATACAGTTATTCGCGTTCAAGCTTTGGATAAGGCTGCCTCCAAGCAATTCCCCTTCCCTGTACCTGCAACTTATCGCGCAATTTTACGCCATTACCTTGATATTTGTTCCACTATTTCGAGAAGCACTCTTACAAGCTTTATAGAATTTGCACCAACTGAAGAAGCCAAAGAGAAGCTCCGTACATTAGCAACAGACAAAGACACCTATCGTGTAGAGATTGGTGATGTTACTCGAAATCTAGGAGAAGTTCTGGAAATGGTAACTGAGGATGGTGCTATATTTGAATCTGTTCCTTTTGATTTGATTGTAGAAAGTATCTCTCGTCTTCAACCTCGATACTATTCGATTTCTTCATCTTCGAAGGAAGATCCTCATAAAATTTCAGTTACTGCCGTTACATTACAATACGATGCGTCTGGACGCACAGTATATGGTGTCAACACAAATTATTTGTGGCGAATCCATGAAGCTCTCAATGGTCTGGAACCAAGCAATGCTATTCCAACTTATAATATTCATGGTCCTCGTAATAGCCTCTATCAAGATAACAGTAAGGTCGCAAAGGTGCCGGTTCACGTTCGCCACTCACAGTTCAAACTGCCTCGGAACAGCGAGATCCCTATCATCATGATCGGTCCCGGCACTGGTGTCGCACCCTTCCGTGGATTTGTACGTGAAAGAGTACTTTCTAAAAAGCAAGGCAAGAATGTTGGTCCAACTATTCTCTTCTTTGGATGTAGAAGCGCGCATCAAGATTTCCTTTATGAAGATGAATGGCCTGAACTTTTTGAGGCACTTGGCGACAAATCACGTATAATCACGGCATTTTCGCGTGACACTGACAAAAAGGTATATGTGCAGCACAGATTAATGGAGCACGCAGAGGAGATGTGGCAATTGTTGAGTCAAGGTGCATATGTCTATGTCTGCGGTGACGCCAAGGTCATGGCGCGTGATGTCAATCAAACTTTTATCAGATTTGCAGAAACGCTTGGTGGCCTTGATGAAGATAAAGCTCACGATTATGTTAAAAATCTTAGAAGTATAGGTCGCTACCAGGAAGATGTTTGGAGTTAAATCAACACTTTGTATTATTCCCCACTCCATTCTTTTCTTCAACTATACATATAAAGCGATGTATATATTTCTAACTAGAATAAAAAAACTGAAGTTAAATAAATAATTTATTTTGTATATTTCTTTTCTTTATTTAAACATAATGCTATACCAGCACATTTTCGATCAGAAAGACATATGATTTTCTTAGATTATGTCATTATTGTGACACGATTTGAAAATACAACAAATGGTTCTTACCAGTTTATGTATAGGTGGTATTTTGGTTTAAGATCTGGTTAAATTTTGATTTCCATTACATCTAGGATATATCGAAAAAAATGAATGTGGTTATCATCATTGTACAGTGACTTTTGGATTTATCGTATGATTTATGTTTGAACCTTGTTTTGTGTGATCAAGAATGCATTTGTGTGTTATCTTTATCATAGACTAAATTATGCATAAAAAGATTAGATAATGTTTTTTACTATTGAAAGGTGTAGGAGTGTATTTTTTCTTGTTCAATTCGAAGGACACCCACATGATTTTCTTCTGAAAATAAATTTTGGGAAAGAGATTCATGGATGCTTTTTTCAAAATAACAGCATTTTAAAATTTTATGTTATTTATCTCCTCTGCTCTCAACTTGTACTAATTTTATATTACAAGTACGACGGTTTACGACCTTCCTTACTATATCTGTACTTGTATTTTGATTGGAACTCTCAGTTTTTGAATTTATCTCTCCAATAAATCATCTTAAAAGCTTTTCCCATGAATGTGTTACATATATAATACCACTATCTGTCATACCCAACGATATATAGGAAGATGTGTCTTTTTTTTATGAAGTTCAAATCAGAATATGTGAGATACATTTGGTTGATATCTTTACTTTAACAAATCATAACTCAGTAAGATCTAAGAACTTCAAGTATTCCAGAACCTCAGCATTTTATTTGCTATTTTTTTTTTTTTTTTTGCTTGAGCACACCTCAGGTTTACTAGTATTACATAAAATAGGCCTGGAGACCAGACTTTAAATCACTTTTTAAGATTAAAATCGATGTTTAATCAAGGTCTACTTCACACACCAGTGTTTAAATTTTACCTATTTCAGTACGAAAGCACTGAATTATATAAAGTGTATTGGCTGTTAAAACCTCTTCACTCAAAGAGCAAGTGAATGATATGCCTTTTTTTCTTAATTATTTGAGCAATATTGAATATTTTGCCCATGGCCAATTCTGTTTTAATTTTAATACAATGTAAATAAAATAATACTTGGTATGGCTTATTGATAGAAATATATAGAAATGACATCGTTCTTATCATATATTTTAATTTAAGAGTTTATGTGAGGCTGTTGTACCTTATTAAATAAATTTTTTAAGACAGTCTAAAGCATTCTTTATAAATTGCCCAATGCTTTTAAGGGAATATGTACTACAAAACTATTGAGCACAAATGTGAAGCTAATTTATTATACTAACAGGATCAATGTTATACATTTTCTTTTTTTCCTTCCCTTTATTATTAAAAACACTAAAATGACAGATCTTGAAAGTGAGAATATTTTGCACTTTTTCTAAAAAAAAAATAAGTATAATGATTGGTAATATTTATATTTCACTCTTCTTTTTTTTTTAGTGGAAATGTTTGATCTTGATCCTGATATTCCAGCCAGAGCAAGAGAAGGAGACGCAAATGCTCAGCTTCTACTTGGACAGGCGTATTTTCGAGCTACCCAAGTGAAAGATAACTGTTTTATCGCGTTTGCTTACATTTCACGTTCTGCAGATCAAGGCTATATGGAAGCGCAGTTTAGATTAGCGGATTTGTTTGCACTTGGTCAGGGAACCAAACAAAGTTGCACTGACGCCTATAAATGGTATACGAGGGCAGCGATTCAAGGATACAAAAAGGCACTGATCAGAATACATAATCTTTACCAAGAGGATAAGAGAATACATTGTCGTGGTCGAATGGAATCGGAGGAAAAAGAATTTATTTACAATCCATTTATGGGAGGCCAATTCAGAGATTTGAGCGAATATAGATTGGATCAGCAGAAGAATATTTTGAATGGTGCAATAAGTTATTATACAGAACAGTTTAAGAGTTATCAGTCGCTAGCAGATCAGCGAGATCCAGGTGTTCAGAGTAACATTGCCTTTCTTTATCAACACGGTTACGGCACTAGAAGATATACAAAATGGGCTATTGAATACTATTTAATGGCAGCTGAACAAGGTCACACTGATGCTCAATACAATTTGGGTCAACTCTATCAACATAACTCTAGTATCAAATTTCACTATCAAAAAGCTTTAAAGTGGTATACTCTTGCAGCTGATGGAGGTAACATTGCGGCCCAAAACTGTGTAGCCCATTTCCATTTCAAAGGTTTTGCTACCGAGATTAATTATGCCATTGCTCTTTTTTGGTATACCAAGGCAGCGAATGCAGGCCATTCCGAAGCCCAGGTTACTCTTGGAAAATTGCATCGACAAGGCAGGTACATTGAGAAAAACATATTTGAATCAGTTAAATGGTACTCTTTGGCAGCTAGACAAAAAAACAATATAGCATATAATTGCTTAAATTTACTCTATCAAAATGGACAACTTAACAATTGTGATGTACAAGAGTTGGATGCTATTTCTGGGAGAACAGCGACATTACAATTATGCTCAAAACTTCGATTGGATATGTTAAATATGGTAGAAGAATCTACTCAACAAAAAAAGCTGGAAGCACTGGCTCAGCATGCTCTTATGGCAGATGGAAATGCGATGTATCAAATTGGCTTAAAATACTATTATGGTCATGGTTTGAACAAAGACCGTGATGTTGGATTCAAATGGATTCAAAATGCTGCCAAATCAGGTTTGGAAGAGGCACAATTAAAAATTGGTGGTATGTATGAGGAAGGAGGAGAAACTGTCCATCAAGACTATCATAAAGCAAGTATATGGTACAAGACAGGAGCACGACAAAAGAACGATGTATCCCAGTGCAATCTTGGTCTCCTCTACAATAAAGGACTTGGTGTACGAAATGACCCGCTCGAAGCAAGTAAATGGTTTACTTTCTCTGCCCAACAAGGAAATAGTGAGGCCAAATTACAGCTGGGCATACTTAGATCGGAAGGTCGGGGATTACGTCAAGATCACGATGAAGCTACAAAATGGTTCACCGAATCAGCTATGCAACGAAATCCTCATGCATTTATCAACCTGGGCAAATTGTATAGAGATGGCATGGGTGTTCTACAAAGTAAATCAAAATCATTAGAGATGTATAAATATGCGGAAAAATTCGGTGATATGCATACCCATCGGCAATTGGGTAGTATATATGGCGATAAGATGGGTGGTGATTATGATGCTTCAAAAGCCAATAAACTCTTTGCATTAGCTGCTGCTTCCGGGAGTATGGATGCTCAATATCAAATGGCACTTAAATATCTAAGTGGAGATAACGTGAATCAAGATTATTTGACAGCATTTAGATTACTGAATAAAATTGCATCTAAAGGGCACGAAGATGCAGCAGCACTATTCAACGTTCCTATTCTATATTCCGTAGATATAAAAAACTTTACCAACGTTTTGGAAATGTTTATTCAAGCAAGAGAAGAATATTTGGCCGACAGCATCGAATGCAATATTGGAAATATTTACGAGCGAGGTATTACTTTTTCTTTTCCCAATATACCTCAGGATTATGAAAAAGCCTTACAGTGGTATTCAATTGCAGCTATTAAGGATAACTCAACGGCACATTGTAGACTCGGGATCATGTACGAAGAAGGGAAAGGCACAGAAGTCGATTTTCAAACTGCTATTTCTCACTTTAAGCAAGCTTCCAGGAAAGAAAATGTCGAGGCTATCTACAGACTTGCATGCATGTATCGTGATGGGCGTGGCCAATGTCAAGACCCAATAAAAGCATTCTATTATTTTACAGTAGCCACAAATATGGGTCATGAATTGGCACGCTCAGTTTTGATACTCTTTGAAGACGCTTCTCCACATGTATCTCATCCCAATTATTTCAATATATATGAAGAAAAGTACCAAATCATCTATCAAAACACCATCAGTATGCTCGAGACAATGGCAATCCTTGGTAATCTTGCAATACAATACCAACTTGGTGTCTTTTTCGACTATCAGGATGATGACAAATCTTTTGAATGGTTACTTATGGCATCTGAAGGGAACATCACAGACGCTTGCTATAGATTGGGTATCTTATATGAAGAGGGAAGAGGGACCACACAAAATTATTCAAAGGCCATTTTAATGTATCAAAGAGCCTCTAGTAGCGACCACAAAGAGGCACTATATCGATTAGCACATTTATATCAATATGGTAATGGAATACAGCGAGACTACATAAAAGCATACCAACTTTACTCCAGAGCAGCACAAAATGGGCATCGATTAGCTTATAAGGTTTTAAATATCACCCAAGAGCCAAGTGCATTCTCTATTGAAGAAGCTCATGATGTTTATTTCGATGACTCTTCAGACGAATTCAAAAACTCAATTTTAATGTGCGAGTTTGTAGGAGAAAGCGGTGATGTTAACATGCAATATAAATTGGGAATTTACTATGAAGATATTAAAACTATTCCTGATTATTACATGGCTCTTAAATGGTTCGCAACGGCCGCTGCAAATTCTCATAAGGACGCGATATATAGGCTTGGTTTTCTCTATGAAAGAGGGTCGGGTACAGAGCAAGACTATCAGAAAGCAATTTCACTATATAATCTAGCAAAAGAACAAGGTAATAGCAGTGCTATTTATCGATTAGGTATTATATATCATTATGGAAGAGGTATCAAAGCCAATTCTGACAATGCAATCCTGAATTATATCTGCGCTGCCGAGCTTGGAAATTCAGAATCCCAATTTACACTTGGCGCTTTATATGAAACAGGCGATCTTGTAGAAAAAGATATCTTGCAAGCAGTAGTCTGGTATACTAAATCGTATACTCAAAACATTCTTTTATGACAATCTATTTCAGATTTTATCAAAGTTTGAAAGAACATATAAATCTACAGATCAGTCCTACAAGGAGACTTACGGCTTTATGTATCATAAATTGGGTACTCTTTATAATGAAGGTCTTGGTGTTGAACCGCAATATGAATCTGCGCTGGAAATTTTTGCAATAGCCGCTTACAAATATCATAATACTGACGCAAGAGAGATCGTCAGACTATCCTTTAGAGAAGAAGATCTATCTAAAAAAAGTCAGTATCTTAAAATGATTGATACATTTTGGACCATTAGAGACTCTATAAACCCGATACTACAATGCCTGCTTGGAACAGCCCATTATTTTGGAATTGATATTGCCATGAGCAAAAAGAAATTATTTAACAAACTTTCTCAGGGCTTGATTGAATATCCAATCGGTAGAGCTAAAAAGAAGTGCTCTCTTGGAACATTGATACCTATAGACTATTCCAAGGCATTCGAGTATTACACGTTATCTGCTTCCCATGGAAATCGGATTGCCCAGTTTAGATTAGCTGATTTGTATTTTCAAGGTCTTGGGGTTGAAAAAGACGAACAAACGGCCATTAAAATGTATTCAGACGTTATCACCGATAGCGATCACTTTTCATGCTATTTGTCAGAAATGTACCAAACTGGAAAGAATGGACTGCAAGACTTTTCGAAAGCTGTTGAATACAATAAACAAGTCAAAGGATTCAATTATGGATATGCTTTAAGAAACTGTGGTATTCTCTACGAGTACGGTAGCGGTGTGGAACAAAGTTACGAGAAAGCCTTACAATGCTACAACGAAGCTACCCAATATAGAAATAAAGGTGCCTTTTTTAGCCTTGGATTGATGTATTACCACGGAAGAGGGGTTGATAGAAATTATGAAGAAGCTTTGAGCTGCTTTACTCAAATAGCTGGTGGAATCCCACGTGCATCCAACTCGTATGTCTATGTCGAATCTAGGAAATGTGAAAATGAAGACCAACTGACGCACGAGTATTCTATGCAAGATGAAACTCCTATCACTGGCGAAGCACATTACTATCTTGGAGTCATGTACAAAAATGGATTGGGAACTGAAGTAAATCAGCAAAGAGCAAACACTCATTTCCAAACTGCCTCAGATTATTACCATCTGGGAGACAGGATGGTTCTCGGCTAATCGACTATACTTTATATCACTTACTATTCCAAAATAAAACTTTGCATGGTATTATCCATCTTATAATCATGTATATAAATGATCTGTGTTCATGATGGTTTTTATCAATAGATTAGTGAATATACCTTTCTATAGAACATCATTTTTATGCAAATATATCATCCATATATCGTTCTTAAATAAACCAGACGCCGACTGTTCAAAAAGAAAAAGTGATGATGTCATTCATTACCACCAAATGGCGGGGTTGTTTAAAAAAAACAAATTTCAGTAGGGATCTGATTTTTTTTTGTTTCCTCGAACGACAACTTCTCCCCACTCTTCTTAAATAATACAAATAATGTCTTTGTCACTCAAGTCTTTTGTCCAAGGTTCCAAGTTCCTTTCTGGCTTGTTGAAGCCTGTTTCCAAGGCTTATGCTGGTGCTGCTGGCTACAGACAAATCGGTAAATTTATATTATTTATTTAATTGAATAAGAGCAATCACTAATTATAAGAATTGTATTATCACCCCCTTGTTTCTTAAGGTCTTCGTTATGATGACTTGATTGCCGAAGAGAGTGAATTAGTTCAGGAAGCTCTTCGTCGTATGGAAATTGCCGAACCCCGTGCTGCTTACGACCGTGCTTTTAGAATTAGAGTAGCTCAACAGTGCTCCTTGAGTCACCAACTCTTGCCTAAGGACAAGTGGGTTACAGAAGCTCAGGTAAACAACAAGTTGAAAACGCATGATAAAATCAGTTCACTTATACCTAGTTTATTTCAATTATATAGGATATTAGATATCTCCAACCTTACATCGATGAAGTTGCTGCTGAAAATGCTGAACGTGCTGCTTTCGATAACATCAAGGTCACTGCTCGTCACTAAGTTTATTTAAATATACATATTTCTTATTTCTTTTGATTACATAAACAAAGAGAAAAGAACACAAAAAACTCAAGATTGTTACTATATAAAAGCTATTTTTCTATTTATTTTAGATTAGAACAAAAAAAAAAAATTCAAAAACAAAAGGTTTTATAAAAGAGAAGGCGAATATTTGACTTATGACGTGGGTGTTTTTAAGAGGGTCTACAATGGAATGATGATAATGGCTTGATTTTATATTATATCATTACATTGTGTATGTGTGTGTGTGTGTGTGTGTGTGTGTGTAAAAATGAAAAAGGGGGAGAAAATGACAAATAAGCAAGAAAGAAAGAGAACATTTTTCCTTTCTTCTTCAATTTACTATTTTTTTACAAATATGATGATTACTTCTTTACCAAATGAAATACAATATCTAATATTAAATCAACTAAGCAGCCATACAATTGCACAGTTATGTCTTTGTAATAAAGCGGCATATCGACGTTACCTTCCTCTGCTCTATCGAAATTTAGATTTGGGATATAGAACGCATATCAAACAGCTTGAGCAAGGGCTTTTACGTAATGACTTTTTACGAGAGACAATAGAGAGCAACACAACCACACTTACACTTAGATCAAAGAACGGTGAAAGTGGGTATTGGCCAAAGCTTTCATTATATCCTTTTGGAAAGCTAGAGACAGTTGTATTCCGTGATTTTATTAGGCTTCCCATGGCTAAAGTCCGATTATTTTTGAAGATTCCAACTGTCACTCAAGCACTTTTGCATTATTGTCATCTCACACAAACTGAAAACAAGACGGCTGTATTTCCATCCAGTCTGAAAAGTCTTGAATTGAAATGGACGGATTTTTCACCGGAGTCCATTCGGCAACTATTAGAGCTTACACCGAATCTGACCCGTATCGAGTTGGGTGCAAATCATAACAAAACAAAAATGTCAAATGATTGGGCCCTTTGTTATTTGAAACAGTATTGTTTGATAATTCAGCATCTCTCAATATCATTGCAGCAAGTCAAAGAAGAGTCGATTTGTGATCTCATTAAGCAGTATGCTGATCAGCTTGAAACTTTGCAGATACGCTCGGATCATTTAACGCTAAAAACAACTGCACTTTATGCAAGCCAGTTAAAGCAATTAAATCTCAGAGGAGCAGAACAAGAAATGTTGGTTTTATTAGAAAAGTGTAAGCTTTTAAACGGTTTAAAAGATGCAATCGAATGGGTGTAGTTTAATAATTATAATAATAAAAATATGTACATTTTTGACTCTATAACAACATTCCACTTGCTTGTATAAAGATAACTGGAAGAGAAAATGGTATTTTAATGTTGCAAGATTATTTCAACCATAAATAATCCGAAAATCCGGGATCAGATATATGTCTTTTAAAGATATTTGTTAAATAGGAAGAAAATTACTTAATTAATAGCAAATGCTAAAACATATGATGTTGGCAAATAGTCAGTAAAATATAAAATCCAAGTTTAATACTAGGTTTTTAACGCTTCTGATCAAAGTGATGTGTTTTTATTTAAACAATAGCGTTTTAATGAAACGAATTTTCTCAATGAATAGCAAACCAGAGTGAAAGTAGGCTCGGCATCACTTGCATGCATTGGAAAAAAGAGTAGTTATAGTAAAAGTGTTTTGAGTTGTTCATCATTCTCTGCTTCATCGACTGCTTCAAATTGATATAAACGCTTTTCGCGATGTTTTAGTGTTGAAATCAGAACCTTACAGTGGTGACTATGCTAGCCGTTGTCGAGATGAGGACTACCAAGAGTACGGACAAATCAAGTTTATTTCCATAAATGTTACACATTTTTAACTTTAGTTTTGACAATTTAGGAAAATGATGGGAGATATGGGTGTCGATTCCATTAGGTGATGGGGAAGCATAAAACTAGAGACGCTTTATGTTTGATGGGACACTAGACTTGAAATCATCAGTTAAATCAATGAAATCAAATGATAAAGATATAGGTTTCAGTGGGAAGTTGTTAAGGATGCAATTTAAGAAGATTATGGATATTGGTTCACAACAAGGAGGAACAGTACGGGTTAACTTGAACTTTTCAAGTATTTGAAGACGGTTCAGCCAGCCAAATGACCCAATCATTCCATTTCGTAAATGAAAAGTCTGAAGATAAAGAGCAAAGGTATTATGGATTTGTCTTCAATAGACTAGTACTCATTTCGCTACCAAAATCCCTTTTCCTATAAAAACGGCAGCGTTCTTTTGATTTCGATATTAGAAAATAGGAAAAAGTGCATCTATCATATTAGAAGAGGAATTCCTTGTCACCTATCTGATAGAGAATTCAAGACAATTTTACCATTACAGAAGTCTTTACCTGTGCAAAAAAATGCTACACCTGATTTTATTTTCATTTTTTTCTCTCATTAGGAAATATTGTTTTAATGAAATGACAAAACAAAACCGATCATATTTGTAACAATAATAATAATATATAGGTGTTTATAACAATATATGTATATTTGATTTCTTAAAATATAGAAGAAAGATATCGATACCTTCGATGAAATATACAATAGTAAGTAATTATTGATAGTCCAAAAAGCAAAAAGAATTTATTGGTAAAAGTACATTTGGGGATATAAATATTATTGGAACTTGGCAGCATTGTTATCCTCCTGGAGCCACTCGCGTAAACTCTGAGCAGGACGTCCAATCATTATACTAAAGTAAGGAGTGGCACCTGTGGCTTTATTTTTCTGAACCAAGTTAATAGCCATAAAATGAGGGAAACCAACACTAATGATATGGTCGTACATGGCCTTGATGGGAATCACATTTCCCTTCACAGGTTTTCCAATGGCCTCACTAAAGATGGCAGCACGTTCGTTGGCGGAAAGTGTTTCACTGATCATGGTATAGACACAGTTGGCGTGCTTTTCAATAGGTTCTGTCAAGACGACAGAGGCCATTTCGGCAATATCTGTGGTAGAGACGAAATCTTCAGGATAATCCAAATCGTGAATCACATCCAAACTTTGTCTTGTCTTGATGGCGTTTGCATTCAACCAAACTTGGGAAGAGTAAAAGCGGCCGGGACGGAGTGCAACATAAAAGGTATCGTCCTTTTTTTCGGCAAGAATAGCTACTTCACCCTCATGATGGATGGTGTTGATGAAATTGGATCGGTAGGGAAAGTTGACGGTGTAGGAAGAGATATCCAAGATTTGACGGACACCAGCAGCATAGGCGATTCTGGCAAAGGTACCCTTGATTTTGGGCATGTTTCCAGCGGCAGAAACGAGAATGAACAGGCGGTTGTGACCGGCGATTTCTTTTTCAAACACGTCGGTGGTAGTATAATCACCTTGGACGATCTTGAGGTTATCACTGTCTTGGGCAAAGAGATTCTTGGTTTTTTCGACATCACGGACATAGAGTGTGACATCAGCGTTTTTCTTTAAAAGAAAGCGTGTTAATTTGGATCCAATATCGCCAGAGGCACCAATGATGAAAATTTTGTCAGACATGTTTTATTCAAGTAAAAAGACGGAATATAATAATATAATAAAAAAAGAGGAAGTACAGAATTTATGGCCACTTTTATTTATTTGTTTCTTATCCGAAATTTTTTCCGTTTTCGGGTGAATGCTATCTATTTTGAAATGGGAATACGCAAGCACATATATAAATGGAAATTTGAAATACTGGGATAGTTTTTGAATACATGCTAAAACTGGTTTCCCCACTCCCTAATACCTTAAAATATGGTCACACTCAACATGAACTATTGTTAGATCATCAATGCATTGTATGTTTGCTTTGTACCAATTTCCCGGTTAAGTTGAGCTTTTATTTGCTTTTTTTTTTTAGAGTTGACATGCTCCTTATTTGGTTTGAAAAAGCTTAAGTTTACAAAAAGATTGACATCGTTTAGTAGCACTTTTGCTTTAATGCTACCATTTTTTCCAGATAAAAAAAAAAAAAAAATCATTAATGGTATTTTCTTTGATGAGAAAAATACATACTATATTTTAAAAAAGAAAAACCCTTCTAGCTTAGCAAGGGCGCTTTCTCGGTCGTCGGAGCAAGTGAAAATTATATAGATCAAAACAGGCAAAAAAAAAAAAAAAAAGTTTCACACATTAACTTATATGGAATCACTTCTCGATTTTGTAGTGATGAAAATACACACATGAGTTATGTAAATACTCAATTTTTGGACTTTATTATGAGAAGAAAAAAGCTCTAGTAAATCAAATGAGCCATGGATAATGAATGTAACAGATTGAAGAATAGGATCAAAAAAGATATATAGATTTATTACAATAATATATACATCAATTCAAAAAAAGGTTACTTAAACTTTTCAAAGTTATTATTCTCCTGTAACCACTCACGAAAACTCTGAGGAGGACGACCTATGATGACTTCAAAATAAGGAGTAGGACCTTGTGATTCTCTTCTTTGAATAAAATCCACCGCAATCGCGTGTGGGAACCCAAAAGCAGTAAGACGATCATACATGGCTTGGATCGGGATCACATTGGCTTTTATGGGTTTTCCAAGGGCCTCACTAAAGATGGCGGCACGTTCGTTGGTGGAGAGACTATCGCCAATCATGGTATAGACGCAGTTGGCGTGCTTCTCCACAGGCTCTGTGAGTACCTTGAATGCGACCTCGGCAATATCGGTGGAAGAGATAAAATCCTCTTTAGATTCAGGTGCGTGGATGTTCTCGAGACACTGACTTGTCTTGATGGAATGACCGTTGAGTCCAATGTGGGTATTGTAGAAACGAGCAGGACGAAGGGTAACGTAAAATTGGTCATGACCCTTCGCAGCAAGAATGGCCTCTTCGCTCTCACGATGTATGACACCGATGAAGCCAGTACGGTTGGGCTCGTTAACGTGATAAGAGGAGATATCTACAATTTGACGCACACCAGCACCATAGGCGATCTTGGCAAAACTGCCCTTGATCTGCGGCATACTGTCGTGGGCAGAGACAAGAATGAATAGACGTGTATGGCCCACAATTTCACGTTCGAATACGTCAGTGGTGGTATAATCGCCTTGGATGACGTTGGCGTTGGGATATAACTCTTTGGTCTTTTCAGCGTGACGGGAGTAGAGTGTGATATTGGAAGATTGGGATAAAAGACGACGGGATAATTTGGTTCCAATTTCTCCGGTACCACCGATAATAAAGATTTTTTCAGACATTGTTGCTAGTTTTTATGTTGGTATAGAAAAAAGAACAGTTTTTTTGATTAATTAAAAGAAAAAAGAGTTCTCATAAGAATTTTAAAACCTCATTTTTTATGCTATTGCATTTTTTCAATCACCGCAAGTTTTTTATTCGGGTTACTTGAGCGAAGAATAAAGTATACATCAATAAATAAAGTGCTGTAAACATACGTAATGGTCACTATTTCGGATCTTATCCATTCTCTTTTTTGAACTTATTGTAAGAGAGAATCGTCTTTATCAAAGTTATTGAATATGCGATTTGCTTCTCTCAATATTAAAGGATTTTCTAGAACTTTGGTGTTATCCTTTCATTATTTTTACAAAAGACTAGGTTTTGTTTTTTTTATATCTAATAATTTGTTTCAGAATGGATAAAAGGGAGATGAGGGAAACCAAAGGGTTATACGTTTATTGAAGAGGGGAATTACTTGTTTTAATTTTTTTTTATAAATATATAAAAAAAAGACAAAGTGTTTTTTTTTTTTCTTTCTTTTTTTGAAAGTGTGTGTAAAAAAAAGGGGAAAAAGTGTGGGGAAGTAGGGGAAGGGGGGCATCATGTCAAAAAAAATTGTTTATCTTTTTTTTTTAGAAAAAAAAAATATAAAAAATATATATTAAAAAACAAAGTGTGTGTGGGGAGAGGGGAAGAAAAAAAAAAGCAAAAAAAAAATATAAAAGGGGGATTTTGTGTGTGTGAAGGGGAAGAAAGATGTATGATTACAAAAGAAATATAGAGAAGAAATAATTAACAAAGCATCCAGAGTAGAGTGTGATTTTTTTTTTTATTATTATTGACAAGCACGTCTGATCATCTAAAAAAAAAAAAGCAGATATGTTAATACCTATTGCTTTCTTTCTCTCTCTCTCTCTCTCTCTCTCTCTCTCTCTCTCTCTCTCTCTCTCTCTCTCTCTCTCTCTTATACACCACAAGTAATAATTAAATGATACTTACTTCCTTAGCCCAGCGTGCTGTCTCCTTTGTTGTGTTACCATAGGCACGGTTTGTTCTGGCGTCACGTAGTAAGAGAGGTACCCAATCTTGTGAAAAGAATGATTTTAATTGACCTTCAAATGTCTCGGCGAGATCACTATATATATAAATAGATCAGTATCCTATCCTCCAACATAATAAATATAAAATACTTTACCCTAATAAACCAATGGAAGCTCTTGTGAGAGAATCGCTTTTATGTTGATCAATAGCAATGGCATGTACAAAGTCAAACATGTGTGGGATATAAGGTTGTAACATGTGTGTATGAGGAGTACCATTCAAACCCTGCACAATACCAACGTATGCCTCGACAACACCCTCATATAATACATTGAAGTGTTCAGCCACATCCAAGTTGTCAGTTTCAGGACGGAAACTGGAAGCCTGTTGAAGTGCCATCATGACAACATCCAAGAAGGGAGCAAACTGGTCGCCGATAGCCAAGGCAATATCACCAAAGCAGGAAAGGGTAGCTGTCTTGACGTTACCGTCAACAGCAACGTTTTGAAGGTTGGCAACAAGGAGTTGCATCAAGCTTGTACAATAGACGGCAGCATTCTTTCCGAGGGCACGGCAGATATCACCAATAATACCAACAGAGATCAAACACAGTTGATGTTCTGCGGGGTTTTGTAAAGCTTCGCACAATTTGGGTACAAAGGACTCTGCATAACGACTAAAGTCAGCCTCGAGTGATGTGGTCATGGCACCTACGGCAAGGAAGGCGTCTTCAGTGGTAGTAGCATATTTGGATTGGTTGTTCAACAATTGAAGAATCACTGTCATGATGCGATCAGCAACGACAGAAATATCTCTACCAAGACGACGAACACAGTTGGTCAATACACCCAAAAGACTGGATTGTAATTCAGAGTGATTAGCACGATCGTCAGCATCGAGGATTTGGTTTTCCATGGCCATAGTGGCCTCTAAGCGGTCGAGTACAGCCAAGACAACACGTTGGACAACAGTTTCACAATCATTAGCAGAGAACATACAGAAAGTAGAGATGGCTTCGTATGCAGAGGTTCTACAGTTTGCCTCATTTTCAGCAGTCTCTGTGAATTGCAAGAGAGCAGTAATGATGCCCTCGAAAAAGACGGAAAGGGGTGAAGTAGGTGCCTCATCGCCCATAACGGGACCGAGCTGTTCAGCCAAGTTCATCAAGGACCAACAACAGTTGCCAATAATACGAGGATTATCACGAAGACCATATACAAGAGCAGAGATCAATTCATTCAAATGAACCTCGGGCTTGATGCAGTGAATCAGCAATTCACAAATACGGCCCAGTGTCCATGCAACAGTATCCTTAACATGAAGATCGCTGTCCTTCATCATGGTGATAAGAGTAGGTAAAGCCTGGTCAACAAGAGGTGTCAACATTTGATCATCAGGACCGTCCAAAATGGAACCAAAGGCCATGACGGCAGCTTCACGGTTTCTCCAGTTTTCGTTTTGGATGTTGCCTTCAATGAAGGGAATAATGGGAGGAATAACAACATTACCAACACACTGTGCGAGCAAGGACAGACAGGTGGCAGCGGCCATTGAAACAGTCCATTCATCCTCATCATAGTCTTCGTCCTGCTTTGTCAAGATCCACAACAGGACGGGAAGGATATCAGGAAGTGCTAATTCGGCAAAGTGGTATGTTTCATGTTCGGGTTGTTCACCAACCTCTTGGGCCTATTCATTTTTCTAAATTAATATATCATTCTACATTTATTTATAAATATTTATTACCTCATCAGCTTCGATCTTTAATTCAATTTCTTCATCACAAACAGTAGACCAAAATTCAATGGCTTGTAAAGCAACTCTATCATTCTCACTGTTCATACCAGAAACAGTCAACTATAATAAAAAGACATAAGCTCCTCTCCTTTTCCTTTTTTTAAAAAATAATAATATAATAACTTACACCAAACAAAGCCTTTTCCATATAGAGACGCATCTTATCATAGTAAGTTTGCATGATACGAACCAAACACTGGAAGGCAGCTACTTGTACCTCACCATTTGGGCTTTGAGTAGCTTCACAAACAACTTGCATAATGTAATTTCTTTCACCCTAACAACAATAATAGAAATTGAGCATTTTTTTTTTTCGTCTACACTTGCAACAATAAAAAAGAAGGAAAAAGAAAAAAAAAAAAAGTTTTTTCTAAATCCGCCTCACCCCTCTCTCTAATTCCTTCCGATATTTACCTCGCGTTCAAAGTTTTCTTTAATAAAATCAAGTGAGTTGATCAAAGCATTTACCGCAGCAAGACGAACTTCTTGACTATAAAAATATAATATAAATTTATATTTAATATTACAATCATGTGGTTTATTTATTATTTCCCTTTTTTAATCATTCTCCTTATTATATATAATTGATGATACACTTTACCTTGGTTCTTCCTTACGTACGCCTTGTACAACAGCACTTAAAATATCGTTAGATTGGGCTGTAAGCACATCTGGACTCTATATGTGTATTGTATTAGTATATGTAAGCAACAATAATAATACCAAGTTGACTTACAGTAGATTCACAGATATAACCAATGGCTTGTAAAGTAGATTGTTTCAATAAATCAGTTTCAGCTACTGTCATGTTGTTAAGTAAAGAAGGGATCAAAGTGGGCCATTGTCCATAAGGTAATTCGATTTCTGCAATAGCGGAAATAATCTATTTTTTATTTTTATCAAAAATAAAGAATGAGTTTACTTATTCTTCATATTTTCATTGCTATTTCTATTGTTTACCTGAGCAGCTGCATTACCAACAGATTTCTTTTGAGTGTTTAAAACTGCCAAAACCTATTTTATTTATTTATTAGTAAATGGATCTTTTTTTTTTTTAAACCTTATTATTATTGTTACTTACGCTTGTCTTTACATATTCGCGCACATTTTCTGCGGCACCACTCCACTTTGCAACCATTTGTTCCTTACGGGTTTGATCCTATCTTGCAAAAGTTAGAACAACAATAATAAAAAGAAAATGAACAATAATACCTTTGCTGTCAAACTGTTCTTCAAGGCAAGAGCAGCAGACACTCTAAGATTTTCATCATGACCTTCTTCTTTGACAACCTCGATTAAATTGGAAATGTATTGTTCCTATTTTATTACAAGAGTTAAGAAAAGAAAAAAAAAAAAAAAAAAAAAAAAAAGAAAAAAAACCGCTAATATATAAACTTACATAAAACTGGTCATAGAAAGTTTGTAAATCCTGTGTTGCCTTCTCGCGACTTTGATGGTCTAAAATTCAAAAAAAAAAAAAAAAAAATGAATCTTGGCATTCAAATGAGTGTTTGCTATTTTTATTTTCATCTTACCTGCAGAGAGAGAATCTTGAAGAAGACGAATAATATCCATTTTAAATGAAATAAAAAAGAAGAAAAAGAAAAAAGTGAAGAAAAAGAAACAAGAACAAGAACAACAAAAAAAAGAAAAAAAATCCCTTTTTTTTTTACTCTTTTTTTTTTGGGAGGTGTTTGGAAATTTGGATTGCATTGTTATCCGCTCTGTACGCGAACTTTTATATATAAAAAAAAAAAAAAAAATCTACGTCATTTTCGTGACCTTTTTTAGTGACTTAGATAAAACAGCGCCACTTTTTCCTCAGCTTGATTTATACATGAAATCATGATTTCAACAGGAAGGCAATGAGAATATCTAGTCTCTCTCTCCATCTCGTTTTTTATAACCAAGTATTATTCATTTCCATTCTATTATATCATTCACCCTCTGTCTGTCTCATTTGATCATATACACAAAATACGATGCATGTGATTGGTTTATCTCATATCTTTTGATATTTCAATTTTGAGCAACACTAAATTACTAAACTGACGATATATTTATTATTTTTTATATTGTTTTTTTTTAAAGAAAACGTCTTGCTACCAGCTTCACTCTATTATCAAATGAAGCATTTGGAATCACTGCATTTTTCTCATAAAAGGGATTCATTAGAATCTAAAAAAAATAGATACAAGATTACTCTTTTTAGCAGCAAATCATTTGACAACATTTTATTTTTGACCAATTTTGTATATATCTACCTTTATGTAAAGCTCATAAATCTCGGTAAAAAATTGTTTTATGCTATCTTCTGATTTCTGGTCATGTAACAACATAAACTTTACATCTAAAAAAAAACGGTTTTTATTATTATCAGGTCGCTTTGATTTCTTTTTCTTTTTTTGTATCCTTACTGCCTGCTGTGACAAAGCATGATACATAAAACTCGTTGAATCTATCAATCGATTTCAAATACCTACACACAAAAATTATTACTATATAAAGACGTATTTTTTCTTCTTTTTTCTTTTAAACATACATTGCTTGTGTGTTCCATTGGTATTCCTCTACAACATCTAATGCTGCATGTATAATAAACTGATTCAAGTGTTTATGGTCATCGCGTTGCTATCGTGATAAATAAGTTTATTATTATTAGTGATGAAGAAACAATCGAGATGGCATCACGTTTATTATTATTGAATATTTTACTCTATTTGAATCAATAAAAGCAGAAGAACGAGAAGAAGGTATTATTTCAGTTTCATAAATAGGATTATCTGTTGCTCCAACAATAGCAAAGTAATAGTTGGACATATTAGTTGTATATGTATTAAAAAAATAAAAAGAGGAAAGGAAGACCACTAAAAAGAATTAAAAAACGAACACACAATTCCTAAAAAAGTGACGACAACCTGTGAATTACTGTTTTTTCAGAAAAAATTTCAAATTAGTGAGAAATATTTTCAAATTATTGAGAAAAGGTTGATGAGAGGAAAATTGGGTCAAAAAGGAGACTAAAGTGAGAGGACTAAAGGGGGATAGGTTCATGATCCAACCCAATAAGTAATGACACAAGAGCGTATGCTTAAGCGTCTAAATGGATCCCATCTAGCATACGCGTTAATTGACATACAATAAGACCACCTTATGTTTTATTTAAGATGATACAAAGCGCTTCATTTTATTAAAATGAACAAGTTGTCATATAAGCTATAGCATTTACACTTATTAGAATAACTTTAGATCAATTCATTGGAGACATATTTCAATTAACAACATAATGAATGGTAACTGTGAACTTGATTGCGGAGTTTCTTTATTTGTTGCTGATAACGAGGATATTACTCATATCAAAGAACAGGCACAAAAACGTTGTCGAAATCTATGCCTAAGCTTCCTTAAAGAAATATTTGTCCATTCCTCTACATGGCAACATAAGGATTTTGTTTATATTTAAACTCAATTGAATATATAACTTACAATGTTCTTTTTTCCTTTATAGCAACAAAAACATCAGATAGCCTTTGGACCCCAGGTGGATTTATTTTTTGGATTGTGGAAGACGCGTTTTTTCTAGTAAGTTGTTCTTAAAATGATGCTTATGTAAACACTAATCGTTTTTCAATATCAGGTTTCTGGATTCATTGGTAACGTCGCCTCCTGGCTTCCATTTCACCACCTGAGGTCGTTAAATATCCCCTCTAGCAGCCTCCCAGGCCGGCTATTGCCAGCTCATCCCATAAACATGCCGATGCTATAAGCTTTTATAGTTTTATCAATGTTTATGTAATAGATTACTCACTTTATATATATATATTTCCCTTCTTCTTGGTTCTGCTCTGGTACATGTACATATGGCCTTAACTGGTGTATTCTCCTCTACTCGTTTACTATTCTGATCTCTACACTACGCTCTTGTGGCCTCTACTGGTGCTTCTACCCATTTCATGGTATTAATGACATGTTTGCACACTTTGGTTCTCTGCTATGCAATTATTATTTTTTCTCAATAATTCTCAATTACTATTTTATTTTTCTCATTAATTTGTAATTTTTTCTCAATTTCTTAAAAAAAATACCCTCACAGTATTGGCCAAGATACTCGCGCGCCTGATTAAAATAAAAAGTATTTATTTACTTTTCTTTTTCCTTTCTTCTCTTTTTTTTTTTTTTATAACGTAATAATAATAATAATAACAAGATGGGAGAATCTAGAACCGAACTATTAGCTTGGTTAAATGACTTGTTACAGTTAAGCTATACAAAGGTAGAGCAGGCAGGAACAGGTAATAGCCTTGTGTGTGTGTTTGTGTGTGCGTGTGTGTAAGAGATGTGTTTACATACTAAACAATGTAAAAAATATAAAGGTGCTGCCTATTGTCAGATTATGGATTCCATCTTTAATGATGTTCATATGACAAAGGTTAAGTTTGATACAAAGCATGAATATGAATACGTTAGCAACTTTAAGGTCCTTCAGCATACTTTTGATAAACACAAGTAAGTTTTTTTTATGTAAGTTTCATTTAAGAAAAACGCGTTTATATAATATATCCATGTATCTCTATCTCTATTTTATAATATATAGAATAGACAAGGTAACAACAACTTGATTTCTATATATATGTGTGTGTGCATACAATACTCATTGAAATAACATCATCTTTTTTATTTTATTTTTTTATTTTTTTTTCATTCCATTCTTCATTATAAAGATCATCCCTGTTGACCGTTTAATGAAATGTAAATTCCAAGACAATCTCGAATTTATGCAGTGGGTAAAGCGTTTCTGGGATCAAAACTTTCCAGGAGGAGCCTATGATGCGGTTGTACGTAGAAAAGGCGGAGGTGCCACTCCCAGAGCAGCTGGTGGTGGTCGTGCAGGTACGACAGCAGCACGTAAGCCTGCTGCTGCTTCTCCCTCTTCTGCTGCAGGTACCCAACATATATACATAATATATATATATTCACACGATGAAACTAATATATATATATATTATGTAGCCAGACGCACTACTACTGCCGCTGCCTCCAGTGGACGTGTCTCTGCCTCTTCAAGAGGAGGAGGATCAGATCATCAAGTAGGGGATCTCAACAAACAAATTACGGAGCTTAAAATGACAGTAGATGGACTTGAAAAGGAACGAGATTTCTATTTTGGCAAGTTGAGAGAGATCGAGATATTGATACAGGAGCAATTGGATATCGAGGAACAAGCAAATGAACCTGAGGTCTCCTGTATAAAGGATATTCAAGCTATCCTTTATAGAACTGAAGAAGGTTTTGAAGTCCCACCTGAAGGTGAAGAGGAACAGGAGGATTATGATGATGAAACATTTTAACAAGAAGATATAATAATCAAAATGAAGAATAATAATTTTTTTAAAAAAAACTAAAAAAAAAAAATACAGATATATTTAATACCCCTCTTTATAATCTCTCTCTTTCTCTTCAAAACCAATATATATTCTTATAATGAAAATATCTCTTATTTTTTATTATTATTATTATTATTATTGATACAGTTCAGCATTAAAAGGTGTACCGAATAAATATTGCCAACTCTTTGGTGGTGTCCAAGAAGTACCATCTATCCATTATAAAGTTTTAGTATCATATCAAATCAAAAACAAAAGGAACTTACCAAGATTGATTTTTAAAAGTGTATTTATAAAATTGGCGTATTCAATACTATCTTGTACATTATCACCTTCCAATGCAAACATCACAGCAAGACTGGGTGCCTTGAGTGCCTTGTAGAGGTGCATCGCAAGTCCAGAGCCTGGGATCTTGTTCTCCTGCTCCTCCAGCTCCAATGTGGCAACACCGTCCATGTGTATACCCAGGGTACGGAAGGGAACCGGGTTGTTGATTTGAGAGTCAAGACGACGGGCCGCATCCATACTGGTGACAATGAGGGTGCGATCAAAGTGTTGTGAAAAGTCTGAGAGCATGGTAATGTATTGGTTTCGTTTCCCCTTTAGGGTCGGTGAACGTTGCTGAATACAGGTGAATTTACGATCTTTTGATTGGAATACTAATGTTTTTTTAAAAAAAAAAAAAAAAAGAGCATGAGTGCCTTTTCTATATATATATATATATATGTGTGTGTGTGTGTGTCTTCTTGTATACCTTCAATGGGTACAGTTACACCCAACTGATCGACATCTTCTCGAATACCAGAAACAGGTATTAATGAATCGTCATCAAGGAATCCAACACGTTCGAATTGAAAGGTATGGATAAGTAGGTCCGAGACAAGTTGAGGTACATTACCAATGGAGACAGTAGGCTATTTTTTTTTTTTGGTTTGCATAAATGAGTTTATTTCTTTCTTTCTTTCTTTTTATTTACCAAGATCAAAGTAGAACCTTTTAAATGATCGACATCGTAATTTGGTACAGGTACAAAGGCTGACATATTTGTAAGAAAACCAACTATTAGAATAGAAAGAGAGAGAAAGTGCACTCTTTTTATTATTATTATTATTATTATTCCTTGTGTTAAGGGACGCGCAATTGTTGTCAAGTTGCGCAATTCCAAAATAAAGTCACAGAGATATATTGAGCTTAACGCTGCTCTCTTTTTATAAGATTATGCTTACGTTAAATGGATGAGCCATGTTTATATTACCAACATATAACAAATTGAAATGTCTATTTATTTTTGAAGTGTACTATAGCGAAGGATCTATTCAAATACACTTTTATCAATTGAAAATGGGGCGTTTTTCAATACGAATAGTCTACGTTTACCCACCACATCACGTGTTTTATACCCATCCACCTGTATTCTCCATAGTCATCTACCGTTGATTTACATGTACGTTATATACAATCATATTAAATAATCTAAATACATAAACTTACCACTACTGATTTTTTTTTCTTCCTTTTATGTTTCAGAACGCGACTTGTTACGCGTCTGATTGGTACAAAGAAAGTGGCATTTTTGGCATAAAAAGATGTCAATCCCTGTTTTTTTCTTCATTCTCTCTCATACTGTTTGTCTTCTTTACATCTAAAGAGGTATTTAATGGCTATTTATTAATGGAAAGAAGGGTAAAAACAAAGGTAATAGTAACATGATGGTTTTAGCTGCTGTCTGTTTGTGGCGTCCCATTGCGGGGTATGCTATTTATGCTTGATGTTGTTTCAAGGGTAAGCAATAATTATTAATGAAAGTAATGACGCTAATGCAAAACATATCACTTCCTCATAGATTGCTGTCGTCATATATAGGTATGCTATTATACTATACAGCTTTTAATGTACTATTACTGATATTTTTTAGGCCAACCCTATCCAATACACGCATCTGACACTAAATCTAGTGACTGAGTGCAACCTCTACGAAGATGCGACTCAAACGGACCCTCTGTACCCACTTGGTGGGTAAATGTACACCACCCATTTTCAATACTTTATGCTACTATCTTTAAAATGATCAATTCATCAGTACTTTTTTGCTTCAAATCTTTATTTTTGTATAACTGAATAAAATCGTATTTTTTTAAGTGACATTTTCATGCTTGTTTTAAGCTCTCTCGGTTTCACATGGGATGGTATGAGATGGATTAGCAACCACGAATGATTTGTCTGAAATACATTTGTTTATCAAAATTATACTGATCATGATGCTTATATTGTGATTGCATTATAATTAAAATATCGACTTACATTTATTACTTGCTTAAAATTAAATAAAATACACCATAAAAGGTATGTATTCTCTCAAATAAAGCGCAACGATGATATATATGTATACACATATACTGTTCGCCTTTCTCTCTCTTTAGTAATGGTCTCAGATCAACAAGAAAAATCAGAAAAAAAACATCTAGTCCGACCTCATTTGGCCTTCCATTCCGAACTAAATATTTAAATACATTTCATTTTATAAATAGTGTAAATATTATGCTAATTCGATATATTCAACTGAAAAAGTATATAGTAAAGTAAACAGAATTCGAGTATAATACTTGTACTCAAAAAAAAAAAAAAAATGGCATCCACTAAAAGAAACGGCGACTTTTTTCTTTTAAACAAAACTCAGATATCCAGTAGTGTGGTAAGGTATGCCATCTAAAGATATTAACCTTGGTGGCATCAATAGTTATAAAGCTACTCATTTTATTAAAGTGATAAGTGATATGAATTAAGTATTTAGTAAAATAATCTTATGTGGCTACCAATCAGTAGTTGTGAACCTATGAATTGAATAGACGAAATTATTATTATAATAAAGACAGGATTTAATCCTTTACTGCTAATAGTGGTGTTCGTACTTAAGATTAATAATAGATCCTAAAACTTTGAGAGAGAAAAAAAAAGCACAAACGGCCATTCTTTTAGATGAGATTATCTTTTTCATTTCCGAAACAATAACCCTACAGAAGGTATACATCTATTAAATGATAGAGTGATTTAGTAGTGTCATGTTTCACCTCAAAAAAAAAAGGGTAGAATTATTGATTTGGCGATTTTTTTTTTTAATAGCAGACTACTTTTTATAGCAAAAGAATCAACAGATATATACACTTTAAAGAAATAGAAGTTTCTTTTGGTAGGAAAGTAATCTATATTCATACCGTTTTCCCTTAAAAATTTATGCAACCTGAATATTAAAAGGAAAAAAAAAATCTTTCTATTTGATTTTGCACCATATCAGGGTGTCTTATCTGATATATGTCATAAAGTAGCACATATCCTATCGGCATCTATTTAGATATAAAATACATAGATGCCAGCAATTGTAATCGTATAAAATAATATTGAAAACAAACCTCAACGAATTCATTGTTTTATTCATTAGGTTAAACTCTTTTTTCTCTATTTTTAGCTTCTACGTATGTAAAAATACCATGCATTAATATTAAAAAGAATAGAACAGAATAGAAAAAGGTACAGACAGATTAACTGTAAAATGAAAAGATGACGTTCTAGATGGTTATTGCTCACAGGAAAAAAAAAGGTTTCATTCAACTGGATTTAAAAATGGAAAGATTAACTTTTCTCAAAAGAATGGTAAGATTAAAGTTTGAATCATTTAAATCCAGAGTACGTAAAACAATAGGGCCAACAACAGCTCATGGCGAAAAAACGTTCCTCTGATAAGATTAAAAAAAAAAGGTCATGATCGAATATAGAAAATCTGATACAGAGTTAAAGTAGAACTTTATTTTTACATAATTATATATGTATAGGTCAACACATTACGAGTTGTTTAATGGTTGTCTATAAAAACAAAACCCATCTCAGCCGTAAAGTTGAGTAAAAAGATGGTTTTTTTTTTTTTGAAAAAAAGAGTTTTTTGATTGACTTTTGATTATCACAGGATTCTGATAACTGAGCGGTGGTTGATATTAAAAAAGGCTTTTGCCATAGTGAAACAAAATAAGGTTTTCTATAAGATTTCGTATATATAGGCTTCATTTTTCCCCCATAAACTTCCTTGTTTATTTAAATAAAAAAATACTTCAAAACTATGGTTCAAAAATTCACTAGTCTTTTGGCTATCGCTACTCTTGCTATTGCTGGCGTTTCTGCACAAGCACCTGCTTCTAATTTGGTAAATGGTACTTGTGTTGAAAACTATGATGAAAACATTGATTACTTCCCAGTTAAGATGAATGTTTGTAAGTATTTTTATATTAAACGGGAACAATGATTTATGTATCTATTTTTTTTTTACTAATTTATATATTCAGCTGATGATTTCGCTCAATATTTCTCCATCGAATACCATAACAATTATAAGGTTGTTGAAAACCATCGTAGCGGAGAAACGTTTATTCTTCTTCAGTGTGGTACCCCAGCCCCTACCAACATCACCAATGGTACTGACATTTATGAGATCCCTATTACTAGGGCTGCTGCAACTGAAACTACCGTTGTTCCTTATCTTGAGGTATATTTTCTTTGTCATATAATTTTCTTTTGTTGCATAGTCTAATGATATATGTATAGATGATTGGTGCTGCTGAATCTCTTGTTCTCATGGAGCATGGTGATTTGGTTTCCTCTGCCTGTTTCCAGAAATTCTACAACTCTGGTAACATCACCTCTTTGTCCACAACAAACCAGACACTTCAAGCTGAACAAATCGCAGATGTCCAAGTCTTATTTGGTACCAACCCTCTTGCTGAAACTACTGTAGATACCAATTCCACCAATACAACTGTTTCTACAGGGCAATCTTTCGAACCTGGAGTATTAGGAGTAAGTATAAATATATAAAAAAAATATGGGATTAAAAAAGAAGGATATAGACTTGTAGTTGGATATGATGACAATGGTATTAACGATTTCTTTCTTTTTTTAGCGTTCATCTTGGATTTCTTACTATGCTGCCTTCTACAATCTTGAAGAAGTCTCCAATAATGTCTCCCAAACTATGATTGAAAATTATAACCGTCTCAAGGTTGCTGCCTCCAACTATGATCCTAGGCCTGTTGTTGCTTGGACTACTTATGATGCCCCCAGTCAGTTTAATAACAACACTGCTAGCTACATCATTAGTGGAGCTTCTTTTAAAGCAGGTCTCACCGAAGACGCTGGTGCTGTATTGCTCAATACCACAAACACTACTTATGCCACATCCGAAGAATTCCTTCAAGTCATCACCGACGTTGATATCCTCATTGATGAAACTTTTATCGGTTCCGACTTGACCGCGTTTTTGGAAAATTATCAGATCCCAGAGTCTGATGTTTCAAATTATAAGTTTTTGGAAAATAAAAAGGTATTCCGTCAGGATGGTATTTTGACTGCAGCTGGTGGCTATGACTGGTTCGAGGCACCTGTTGCTATGGCCGATGCTCTTTTGGAAGATATGATTAATGCTGTCAATCCCAATGCTCCCACCAGCGACTATGAACGTAACTGGCTCCGCAACATTGCTTTGGATGAACAAATCAGGATTAGCACTGCTGAAAACTGTACCTGGAACGAAGAAGCACCAAGACCCAATTTGGCCAATCATTTTGAAGGTGACAACTTTACTCTTTCTACCTCTAATGAAGCTGAGAATGTGGACGAGGTCCATCAGTCTGTTGAAATAGAATCTGCTGCTTCCGATTTCGCTCCCACAATTGGTGTCTTGCTTGCCACCTTTGCTACTGTCGCTTACCTTGCATAAATAAATTTTAAAATTACTGTATTATATCACCCAAAACTATTAATAATAAAATCATTATAAATATCTTATCGTATTTTTTTGATTTCCTTTCTGGTATAACTTTTTTTTTAAAAATTCAAGAGTTCTTCGAACCTAACTGGAATCACATGTGTATATATAGCATGAATAGTTTAGATTTAGCCCTTAAAGACCTTCCTCCTTTGGAATAAGTTCTTCATTTTGTAAATGATTCAATCAAGACTGCTACATGCGTACTTCACTATTAATCATAGTTATTTTTGTAAAATTTCTTCTCTATGTTGAATATAATTATATTACTGTATGAAATATACATTCTTTAATGAATTAAAATACAAAGTGAAATCAGGCTTGATATCTGTCTCGTCTGCAGGATATGATCTGTAGGGACAACTGTGTACTCAAAACCCCGCTGGAACTTATTCACAATATTTTCTATATCTTATAGAATATACATGATTCATCGCCCTTGTGAGTCTTGATTATCAGTATCGACAGTGAAATGAAAATCAAGCAAATTTATTGATGTAAATTTATAATTTGGCCCTTTAGTTGACACTAAATAACCTCCAATTCAGATACCTTTGGGAAATACCGGTTGATAAAGGCATCAATATGTTGAGGAAAACGAACGAATCTGAAAGATAACGATACAGAATTGAGCAGCTGCAGCCTGAGTTAACCAAGATCAAAGAGTACTTTTCAAATCTTTTTACCGCTTATCATAAAAAAATCAAAGCCAAAAAACAAGACAAAAAAGATATTTATTCGACACTAGGATTTCTGTACTAGCATAGATATGGGATCAGAAAGGCCACGTCTCGAGCTATCGAGTTCTATACGCTAGCTGCTGAGCAAGGAAGGATTGATACTGAATTTAATCTTGGATTTATCTATCATCGTCACTCTGTTTTCAAATGAAGTTTCCAGGTGGTATACAATCGCTGATAAACATATGAACAGCGGTGCCCAGAATGGTCTCGCTTTCTTGTATTGAAAGGTCTTGGTACTGATATAGATCACTCTGAAACTCTAAACTGGTTTAACAAAGTTACTGATAGTCGCACTATAGACGCAATGATTGATATTGGAAGAAGATATCTCGACGGAAATAGGTTTCCTCAAGACAATTACGTTGGTTTCAGGTGGATTAGGAGTGCTGCTAGTGCTAAATTGAATGAAGCTCGTCGTTCTGTGGCTAAAATGTATATAGATAGAGATTACATCGATCAAGACTATCACAAAACAAGTATTTGGTACATGAAGGCTGCTAAAACAAGAGACAATAAAGCTCAGTATAAATTGAGACTCATGTATTATCATGGACTTGCTTTACAAAAAGATACACTGGAAACTAGTAGATGGTACACTTTTACTGCAGAAAAAATTGATAGCAGTATTCAATGTCAGCTTGGTATTTTAAGAGAACGTGGTGAAGGTCATAGTCATGATATCTCTGATTCAGTCATATTGTATAATAATGCTATAAAACAGAAGAATCCGCATGCTATGTTCAAGCTAGTCCGAATATATGAAGACGGTAGTGGAGTAAAAAACAACTTTGAATTAGTGCTGAAGCTTTTTGGAATATCAGTTTGTCTTGGAAGTTTAGATTCTCAACTTATACCAGAAAAAATATATAGAAATGGTAAAAATAAATGTTTATAACATGAAGACAGCATTCAAGTATTTTCAAATGGCTTCTGAGCAAAGCACTCCAGAGGCTAAATAAATATAAGATGACTATAATATATCTTGATAGAGCTGTAGAAGAAGGGTTGACTGAAGGTAATACACATGTACTAGTTGAAGTTGAAAATGATGCTAAATCAGACTCTCTGTTTGATCAACGGAAAAAATATTCCATGGTGTCTAAAAGTATTATATAAGGTGAATCTCACTTTTATCTTGGCATCATGAATGAAGTAGAACAGGGTACCTCTCAAGATCGCGAAAAGGCATTAAACCGTTTCAAAATTTTACATTCTTACGGCATTGACACTATCATAACTATATCGTTTCTGAAAGATTTTATTAAATTAATAATGATGTGGGCTCGATTTTGAATCTAAATATTTGTTATTTGTTTTAAATAAAGTGGAATCTCTTTTTTTTTGTCGATTATTTTTGACTTGGCATTACTTTATCACCCAAAATTTTTCAAGGTCATTCGAATAGTATAAACGCTCAGAAAAAAAAAGGCTTTATAACTTTAAATGAATAAAATATATTTCAACAGAATATTTGGATTCTCTATGAATATAGTGGTGGTGATGCCAAATAGGATCAACCGAAAAAATTTATAGTCTCGTGCAAGGATTGTAGTAACATAATACTGTCGCTAGAGTTATTAACATCATGTTATTGAAAAGCATCTTACTTTTTATAAATTTGATTAAATAAAGCTTTAGTAAAAAGTTATTTTTAGCTAAAACTTTAGCTTACTTCATAAACAACAACAATTACAAAATATTTAAAATGTGTATATGAACCAATGACCAAGAACTGTTCATTTATAATAAATAGCCAACCCATTACAATTTAAAAATTTGCATCAGTTTATATTAATAGATAAATTTACATAATACACAATCCATGGTTATCATAAAGAGATTGATCTCATTATCTGATCTGACTAAGATAACCTAATTCTTTGTAATGTGTTATTTCTAAGCTCTTTCTTCGGAGTGTATTATTACATAATACGGTTTGTTTTATACTTTTTTCATAACTTCTCATTTTACATGAAATGAAAAGTTGTTTAGGTAGATCTTCTATGTCAATAACTTACTGTTGATACTTATTTACTTCTTTAGAAGGGCCATGTCTAATATGCTATGCAAAAAGGTTTGCTCTTCATCTTTAATAAAATATCTGGTGGTGTTCCCTAAGCTAAAATAACGCTTTTCCTTACTTCTATATCTACTTCTTTTTTAAGCTTATGGTGGAATGATTTTTTTTTAATCTACTGATACCCCATATCTACTACTCCATCTACGTACTTGTCTCAGCGCTTTGTTTGTGGGGTAAATATTTTTGTAATGAGATTATTATATGTAACCAACTAATTGTCTAAGATTGCTTGATAATAATCCAATATATACCAGACACATTTTTAAAAAAGGTTTGCATGGTATGGAATAAAGACATAAACTCAAGTAGAAGCATCCACTACATTGTAAAGTTTTCGATTCTACAACCAGTAACTTTCCAAGCAGTGAAAACCAGTTGAGGTATACACAGCAAGTCCAATTATAGTAATTTATAACATAGTCTGGGACTTAATTGTTGAAATAACTGCATATGTCTTCATGAAAACATTAAATTGCATGAAGAGGGCTTTTATAAAAGTTAATTAAATAGACCTTGTCTAGAATATCCTCATCTAGAAAGAAAGGGTGATTGAAAATATTGATGTAATGCAAAAAAAAAAAAAAAAGATAATCAAATCAATACTTGAAATGGTATATTTTAAATGATAAGCCTCCTCTCCTCCCTTTGTCTTATTTTTAAAAAAGAATTGTCTTACAAGAAAAAAAATACCCTGGCTGAGTGTTCCAGATTCTTCTCTCCTTACTGCTTCATTTTCTTTACTAAAATAAAAGCACCCCTCTTCTTTTTGTTTCTCTATTAAACCTTTAAATACCAATTAGAGAGAATAAGTTTTATACTAATCAAAAGTTGCTTTTATTATCAAACAGAAAAACAATGACGTTACGATTGAGTTTTAAAACTGATCTGTGTTTTTGTTTGTTTTTTTTTTTCAATGGGAATATCTTGAAAACTAAAACTTTAAAGTAGAATAGAAGATTATATTTACTCTTTCATCACAAAGAGAAATAGAGAGAGAAAAAAATAATATTAACATAATGCTCATCTTATTGTTTCTTATTGTTCTTAGAAAAAGGAAATTAAGTAAGAGCAAAGGGTCCGCATGAAAGTTGCACTGTCTGAGAAAAAAACACAAACAAATAAACAAAGATTTACTGTTTATGACATCAAATTATAAACATAAACATACAAGTAAAAGAAAAATATATTTCTTCGTTGATGAATAGATTTGATTCATTGATCCAAGGTAAAATATAAAGCTCCTTAATAAATGAAAAATGAAGATCTATAAAAGCGTCCCCAATAAAGAATGTTGGGTCGGTGAAACAATTACTTTGATGTATGGGAGATTTTTTTTTTTATTTATTTATTTAGTCTAAAATAGATTGTATGTCGTAAATTTATAGAGAGTAATAGAATAACAAAGAAAGCTTTTTTTTGTATAAGCACAAAAGAAAAAATATATATGTAGTAAATTATATAAAGAAAAGTAAATGAGAGAGAGAAAAACTCGTGGTAATAAGTTCTTCAATTTTCGTTTTTTACATGCAGAAGCACTTTGACTTCTCCTCCTTCTTAGCAGCAGCAGCTGGTGTGGGTTTAGCAGTAGTATCTGGTTTAGGCTTTTCTGGCTCAACCGATTTTTCCTTTGCCTCTTCTTTTTTCTTTAATGTTTCATCCTCCTTCTTTACTACAGGGTCCTCCTGGGCTGTACTCTTTGTCACCTCATCCTTAACAGGTTGAATTTCATTGATAGATTCAGTTACTTTTGAGTCTGTTTTTATAGGTGTATCGTCTTCTTTGGTGATAACAGGTACACCACCAGCTGCTGTAACAGCAGCTGCAGCACCGGTAGCGGCAGCAGCACCTACAACTGGAACTACTTCTTTTTCTTCTTGGACGCCATTAACAGTGGCGCTATTAGGTGCTGCCGTATCACCATTTGTTGTATTATCGACTGGTGTGGTTTCAGTAGTAGTACCAACAGCATCACCGTCCAATTCAAGACCACGGTGATATGTATTCAAGACTCTGGCAAAGTTTTCACCTTGTGTTCTGCCAATATCAAGTTCCTTTTCAGTTGGTTCACGCGATCCATCACCGTCAGCTACATATTATTATTATAATCATGAATTAAAATTTTTTCCTTTTTTTCTCTCTTAGTATTATTACCAACAGTTCCAGATCCATAAGGTGAACCACCTACCACCTCTTCATTATCAAACAAGTTTGCATTAGCAAATCCCAATGGAATATAATTAAGACCGTGATGAGCAAAGTAGGTCAGTAAGGTATAGGCCGTTGTTTCCTGCCCACCATGCTGAGAGGCTGAAGAGAAAAAGGTGCCAACGAATTTACCCGAAAGTCCACCGGTGGCCCAAAGTGCGCCAGTAGCATCCAAAAAAGATTTCATTTGAGATGGCAGTGTGCCAAAACGTGTTGGAACACCTTTATATATATGTTAGTTCTCCCTTTCATCCATATTATTATTATTATTATTATTATTATTATTATTATTATTATTATTATTATTATTTTACCAAAAATGAATGCGTCAGCATCTGCAAGATCATTTACTGTGATGATTGGAATATCAGGTTTAGGAGGTGCATGAAGTTTGGTTAAAACATCCTCAGTTAAAGTCTCGGGAACCTATTTAATAATAATAATAAAAAATAAGTAAAAAAAATATTATCGGCGGATGTCATGTATCACTCTTTTTTTTTGGCTTACTTGAAAGAGCTTGACAGTAACACCTTCTTCCTCGAGGCCTTGCTGAACACTCTTTGCAACCTTATAAACGTGGTGATAAAGTGAGTAAATGATAATGTAAACGGTGGGCATTTTTATGATTATTAAAAGTAGTGAAAAGAAAAGAGAAACAGAAAGAGAGAGAATAAAAAATAACGGGTGACGAAGCAAACAAAAAAAAAAAAGTGACACAAAAAATGCATTTTTTTTCATATCGCGATCTGGGAAAGATAACTTAAAACCCCTCCCGACGCGACTGTTTTTTATTTTATTTGTCATTTTTTAGTCAATGCATTGTATTTGTCTTACCTAATTGCTGACAAAAAAAACACGGGATCGGTTATTGAAAATCCGTCAGCCTCCTTTCTGAGGCTGTTCTAGTTTACTCCGAGTTGTGTCTATAAATACCAATTTTTTTTCTAAGACATTTCTTTTTCTTTTTCTTCTTCATTACAACTTCATATCTTTTATTTATAAGAAAAAAACACACACACAATGGCTGCCAAGGTTTACATCATCATCTATTCTCTCTATCACCACATTTACACTCTCGCTTTGGAGGTTCAAAAGGGTCTTGTTGCCTCTGGTGTTGATGCAAAGATCTACCAAGGTATGAACACGTTTTTTTTTTTTTAAAAAAAAAAAAGAGCGACTGGTTGGGAAAGGGTTTACAAAAAAAAATTTGGAGAATGATAGTAGTTTTTTTTTTCTTGAAAAAAAAACTTTAAAAAAAAGGAAGCGTGTTTGCATAAGACTTATTTGCATTACACTAATTTGTTTTTCTTTAAAAAAAATCGAATGATTAGTCCCCGAGACACTTTCTGATGAAATTTTGACCAAGATGCACGCACCCCCTAAGCCTGATGTCCCTGTCATCACCGTTGCTGATTTGAACGATGCCGATGGTTTCTTGTTTGGTATCCCCACCCGTTTCGGTACCATGCCCGCACAAATCAAGGCCTTCCTTGACGCCACTGGTGGTCTCTGGGCTTCTGGTGGACTTGCTGGTAAGTTTGCTGGTACTTTCTTCTCCACTGCTTCTCAGCACGGTGGTCAGGAAACCACTGCTTTCACCAACTGTTACCTACTTTGCCCATCACGGTATGGTCTATGTTCCTTTGGGTTTCGCCAACGTAAGTTATATATATAAAAAAAAGAATCGATCCTTTGTTTACATATATTTATTTATTTGTTTTCTCTTCACAGCCCCATCTTTTCGATAACACTGAAGTTGTTGGTGGTAGTGCTTATGGTGCTGGTACTATTGCCAATGGTGACGGCAGCCGCCAAGTTACCCAAAAGGAGAAGGAAATCGCTGTTACCCAAGGTGAAAACTTTGGTAAGATCATCTCCACCTACGTTAAGGGCAAAGCAATTGTTTAAAATATAAAATGCTTTTCCTCCATTTTATTTTTTTTCTCATCGTCTTGTTTCAAATAACAAACTCATTCTATATATATATATATACAATAAAATATAATTTTTTTAAAAACATTTATGATCAATTGCATCTTGTAATTCCGTGATTAAACATAGCACAAAAAGCCTTCTGGGTACGTTTTCATCCACATCCATGTGGAAAGGTTACATTTTTGGGTGGCGCTTTAACCCTGGTTATCAGCATGTATAAAACGTTATTGTATAACTGGTTCCTTTTTATTAATGAATGGTCGCTTCCAATCGAGATTTGTCATAAAACAAGAATGATTAGGAAAAGGGTGAGATATCAAATAAAAATTAAAGTCAGCTCTATATTGATTTAATAACAGCCTGCCATTTTATAAGGCTGTGTGCATATATACATCCATCTTATTGGTAACACATGAACACAGACTTTACGTTGACAAACATAAAAAATATTCCCCTTATCAAAGACTCGGGCTTTTTTTTAATCTTGTAAAAAAAAAAAGAAAAAAAAAAGTGGTACAGTTAAAACAAAAAGAGAGTTGTTAAAAAATAGATTGTGTTTTTTTTGTTTTTTTGTTTTTTTTTGGAAAACGTGTATTTGTCTCGCTGTTGCTTTCTAGGAATTCATCACTTTTTTTTTAAAAAAAAAAAAAGAAAAAAGAAAAGAAAAGAAAAAGAGTCGAATACCATTTATATTGCAACTCCTTGTTTATTCCAAACACACTTTTTTTTTTTTTTTAAAAAAAAAAAAGAGACCAGCATTGCATTATAAGAGAAAAAGTTATGACGACAGAGGCTTTAAAAATGACGATAAGCTTTTTCAAAAATTCTAACAAAAAATAAGGGCCTTTTCTAATAGAATTTTTTTATATAAAAATATACTAGTTTCTTAACAACCTGCATAAAAAAAAAAGTTTAAATAGAATCCAAAAAAAACTTCATTCCTTTCTCTATTCTAACAAATCAAAATGTTTTTATTTTATGTTTTGTAGATCGTTTGAAACATACAAAAAAGGCAAAGTAGACATTTGAGAATATTTTTTTTTATTAAAATGCAAAAAGAAAATCTGTACACAATATATATATAAACATATATAAAACTTTTTTTTAACTTGTTGAAGGCTCCATCATTAAACCAAAAGTACCATAGTAACCGTCCTGTTTTACAAGTCGGTTCTTCTTTTGCTTATTGGGAGCTGGTTTGGTATGGTCACATCGTTGTCGTTTTTTGATGTTGTCTGTTTTCATGGAAAGTGGTCTTTTTTCATGATGTAGTTTTAGACTATGTGTGATAGAAAGAGAAGGGTGAATTAACAATCACTTTATTTATATTTATTTTCTCACTTACTATAATCCACACGCATTACATAATGGCGTTCCATCAATGTCTCTTCTCCACAGTGGCGTAGTGGATGTTCCACAGTTTGAACACAATGGTTGGTTTACCTGTTCTTCTTCACTATCTATACGTGCATCTTTTCTTACAGATTGAGGCTTAAGGTATTTTGGTCTAGGTGCATTATGTAATTTTAAACTACAACAAAAAAAGTTAATATATAGATGAAACACGAAAAAGGAGTTTTGTCCTTACTAGAGCCCACATGCATTACAAAGCAGTTCATCATTTGCTGACCTTCTCCATAGCGGTGTGGATGTAGTATGACAGTTTGTACAAACAGGTTGTTTTCCATTGTTTGTAGTAGTAGTAGATGAAGAGGATTTTTTTGTAACAATAGTAGGAGAGGAAGATGCTGATGAGTTATTAGACGAGTTTGCCGAGGAAGAGGAAGAGGAGATGCTGGTATCAATACTGGGTGGAGGTGGAGAGGATGCACGGGAGGGGGGCATGGACTTGGATTGATAATGATGAAAAGTAGGGTTAATCACAACAGGTTGCTGTTGAGGACGTGAATTGGGTATAGTAAAACTAAACGAATTAACATCTATACATAGAGAAAAGGTAAATGATATGAACCCATGTTTTTTTTTTCACTTGTCAGTATTCAATATTTACCTTGTTGCTGTTGTTGGTCTAGATTTCTACAATGACCATTATTACTATTACTAATATTAGGGGTAGTACTGATACTAGTATTCATAGTATTGTCATCGTTGTTGGTGGGAGCAGTTAAAATCAACCTCTCGGCTGATTCCAATGTTTCTTTTGGTAGAGTAGCCAGTAATTTATTATGTAAAGTACCAATGGGAACAGGAGGCGGTATTATCTCTGAAGACACGTAAACAGCCGTCGAGTCCATATCGGTATTAGATGCCATGCTATTATTATATGTGTAATTAGGATATTGATTATTATAAATAGCTTGCTGTTGTGCATCGGTATATGTTGTAGGTTGAACAGGTGTTGTCGTGACATTGGTATGCATTAATGCTTGTTCTTGTTGTGAAAAGTAAGGATTATAATTTGTTTGTTCTTGTGTATTCCATGAAACTTCACTCATTAATGTATCAATTTGCTGCTGCTGTTCGGTTACTGATGCTGGGTTTACTAAACCTCCTGCTGACGAATCTAAATAAGCCTGCATATCGCTAAAAGAACTAAATATATCTTCCAGCTCCACGACCTGGTCACCTGCCTGATCTGATGTGTACTGGTTGAGTATAAATTCTTCTCTAGTTGCTTTATTACTTGGATCTGTCTGAATCGTTATCTGTTGATTATGATGTTGTTGAGGCTGTAATGTTTGATGTTGTAAACTTTGCTGCTGTTGTTGGTGATGGTAATGATGTTGTTCATGTTGATAAAACTGATGTTGCTGCTGCTGTTGCTGTTGCTGTTGCTGTTGCTCCTGTTGACGTTGCTGCTCCTCTTCTTCTTCTTCCTGCTGCTGCTGCTGCTGAATTTGTAACTCTTGCTGCTGTCTCTGCTGTTGCTGTTTGATAGCATTAAGCATTAGCCTTTGAGCGTTGCCTTGTAGTTTCTGTTGAGCCTGTTTTTGCTGCTGCAAACTTAATTTACGTCTGTATTCAGCTTCCTTATCAAAAATAGTTGAAATTATCGTTTTGTTGGGGCAATTGTTATTGTTTTTTTTCTTTTGTGCTTTATTAAAATCGAAATTATCAGGCACTGTAAAATTGCGGAGAGACTGGCTCTTCTTGTTCTTCTTATTATTTTCCTGTACGTTGTGTGAAAACCATAAACGCCAAGATAGATTCTCCAAACGAGAACCGTTTTCAAGTGCATCTTTTACTTTTGTACACACTCGCCAAGTCTTTGAGAGATCATCCTCTGAATCAAGATTACTGAATGGCAATAATTGATTATTTCCCTTTACTTTTAATATAATAGGTGCCATTTTTGGTTGCTCATGTAGTGTTGTGTGTGTGAAAAATCAAAATGATATAAAAAAGGGAAATAGAAAAAGAAATAAGAAGGAAATTTATATATTATTAAAAACCAAGCTTTTCCGTTTTTATATATATTATTGAAAAAAAAAAAAAGATAAAGAGATAAAGATGCCTTTTTTTAAAAAAAAAAATGAAATAAGAGAAAGAAAAGAAAGATAAGAAACTAAAATAAAATAATAATAATAATAATAATAAAAGAATACTTTTGCTGTGGAATGATTTCTTTTAAGTTGACGGAGAAAGAAAATGTTTTTATATATATTGAAGCAAGGGGATCATACTTTTTCTACCAACCTTTTCTTATGTGATTATCAAACAGTTAAAGCTTCCTTCTTGCGATATATCCAACCAATCAAATTGTTTTGCATTATCATTTCCTCTTTCTCTCATCATGTATGAACAGCATCTATAAAATATATGTACTCTTTTGAATATACCATGTGATCCTTTTTTATTTCATAAATGGCGAGCGTTACACTTATTTTTTATAAAATAAACAAACAGTTTTTCGAAGCGTTTGTTATTATTTAACAAGCTTCTATCTATATGAAAGTGGCCCCTGGGAAAAAAGGAAGAAAAGGCGGAAAAATCACCGATATTGTTACTATGACTACTGCTTAATTGTTTTATATTTATATAAAAATAGAGAGAGAATGAAAATGATCCCACACTTGAGATACTTTTAGCCCCTCTAAAATCATACACAAATACCCCCTGGAACAATATTTATGCTTTTGTTTTTTATATCTAAACAGGTCTGTGTTATTTTAAGCTCTCGGCAATGAAAATAGAGTTTACTGATTGGGAAAAGAGTGTGGGGTTGTTTTGATTCTCCCCTTATGATTGAATAGGATGTGTGCTTACAACACTCTTTTTTTCTTTCTCATTTTTTTTGTTTTTGTTTTGTGTGATTAAGTGTGTGTGATATAAACAGACAAATATAAGGAATCTAGAATTCCTTTTTCCAATTCAACCCGCACACAGAGTGTGTGTTTGTTTAAAAATACAAAAGAATGGGAAATTTTTTCTCATTGTCTAAACATATACTATTATTACTATTGTTATTAACGTCTTATCGACTTACTTTTTCCTTTTGCCTTTCTTTCTCTCCATGTATTAATCCATTCATTCATTTACAAGTGATAATCATATCTACACAAACACACACATACATGTAGTGCTGTAACACAGGCAATAGCATGTATAGTTCAATAGCACTATTATACAAACACTTACATAATATATAAACAAACAAATATTTTCCATAAAGATCATATGATTTGTTTTTTTTTCTCCTTATTAAAATTGTAACCAAGACGACACTATGAGGTGCACGGTCAATCCATTACCTTGGGAATGTTCATAATTGACAGTTTGAATATCCATTTTACTTTTTTTTTAAAAAAAAAATAACTCCTTTAATCCATTTCCCTCTTTTGTTGATTACTAAAACATTAATAAACTAATTTAGTTTTTATAATGAAGCCAAAAGGATCCCTGCACGTGAATTGCTTCCTATAACAAATAGAGTTTGAACGATCAATGTCGTAAAAAAAGTAGCTTTTAGTTACTTTGTTTGGTTTAGATGCATCTCTTTTTTCCTCTTTTTTCTTTTTCATATATAGATACATGTTATTTATTTTTTGCTTATGAGAAACAGAAGGAGAGACAGAATAGATATCTATTTTATATTACAATAACAATGTATTTATAGATTTGTTATTTATTTAGGATGAAATAATGCGTTCATTTGTAACTACGCGCCCGTTTCCGCAGTAAAATAAAAAAAAAGGTACAATTACCCCTTTTATGGTTAAATGCAGTCACTTAATTCGGGTAGAAAACTGAGTTTTTTTTTCATAATTAGTTTTGACCCAAACGAAAGAGGGCACGAGGGGCAGGGTATCTGATATGAATATACTTTTCTTTAGATCTTAAGTAAAAAAAGAAAAAAAAAAAAAAAAAAAAAAAAAAAGGTTAGAGAAATAGCCATCAGCTCTTTATATATAAACAATCATAGTGACCATTCAACTGATCAGTACGTTGTATATCCTTCACATATTGGAGATAATCCGTCAATTCTTCTTAGAATGCTATATTACTTTACTCCGTTCAAAACTGATTAATATTCTTAATAAAGGGAGGGAGAGACAACTCAGAAAATTGTTATGTGATAACCACTCTAACTTAAAACATAATTATACATAAGGAAACTTGATTGGATCAAATACATCATCTTCACTCGCTCATTCATTACATATAAAATATAAAAAAACAGAATGGATTCTATACTGATCACATGATAGACACTTGACATCTAATCTGTATCTTTTGTCTAAACATGATGACGATTTTTTTTTCGGAGAAAGGGGAAATAATAGATGACAAGCATATTATATATGTATTCATTATGCACAGAACAAAATAAATACTAGACTTTACACATATCGGGCATTAATGTAGCGTATGTTTCTATGTGCTTTTGCTATGATGTAAGAACAAATAAATATATTATTTTACTTTGACTTTGGTTGGTTTTGATCCATTCATGATTACAGTATCACTTTGCGCTGTGACTGCTCCGATCTTTTTAGTTTATCAATTCCGTCACACTGAACTTATAGTTTAAACACAGGAACTTGGTCAGTGCAACGTTGAAAAGTTAATTATATTTAACCGAGAATAATACAAAAAAATAGTTTTTTTTTTGTGGCTAGCTTATTAGCCAGGTTGTATCTTGGATGGTTTTCTATTCTACTCAAACAGGGTGTCCTGTTTTATCGTTTATATTTGCTATAAATAAAAGCAAAAAAAAAAAAAGAGTGGTTAACTTGAAGCGGAATTTGATCCAATTGCAAGTGACGGTTTCATTTTAGGGAATATCCAATCATCAATCAAATCTGGAATGAACCACTCAGATTACATTCCCCATACTGCATATTTGGCAAAGTGTTTTTTTTTTAGTTTTTTATATAAATTCACTGTTGTTTATTTTTACCCTTTTTTTTCTCCTTTCTTCTTTTACTAGACTTTTCTTTTAAAAAACATTTAATACATTTTGTCTATCATTTTCACACCCCTTTTTTTTTCATCTCTTTCATAAAAATCATAAATTTGTATATCTTTAATATACAAGTGACTTTATTTTTTTTCATACACAGGAGCAGTACACACATATATCTTAATTACAAACACACACAAAAAACTACACCTTTTCTTAATTCTCTCAAATGATGATAAGTGAGCCAACACCCTTTTCACATCCCTTCAACTTTAATAATGAACTTCAGCAACGAGTACACCCACTTTCTGCATCACCTTCAGCAGCCAATAACTTTTTTCGTACGACTTCGCCACCTATCAACGATGATGTTACTACTATCTTTGTCGTTGGATTCCCCGAAGATATGGCCGAAAGAGAGTTTCAAAACATGTTTACGTTTTGCCCTGGATTTGAAGCAGCTTCATTGAAGTGGCACTGCAAAGATCAAGAAGATGAAATCCCTTCCGCATCGTTAAACGGTAAAAAACAAATGGTTAGTATTTTTTTTTTCATGAAAATGGGATATTTTATTACTTTTTTTTCTTTGTGTTACTGGAAATTAAACAACCACCCCCCTGTAGATTGGATTCGCTCGATTTCGCACACGCTTAGAGGCACTTGAGGCAATCGAGGTACTTGGTGGTAAAAAAGTCGATCAAGACAAAGGAACTGTTTTAAAGGCAGAAATGGCAAAAAAGAATTTACACATCAAAAGAGGTTCTGCCGGTCAAACAACATCTGCATCTTCATCTACTACCTCTCAACCTATTACATCAACTACATCTTCTACCTCTTCTTCATCTTTGATTGATTCCAACAAGTTGAACCGTTATGAGGCGTTTTCACCTTTGCCAAGTGATTTATTCTCTCATCAAGATTATAAATCGGATCCTTTCATGGATAGCATGGCTTCACCACCTCTGGCTTTTAGCAGTGAGTCATTGTTTACGGGTGGGGGACTTCGTTCACAATCATTCTCAGTTGATCAGGATTTGGGTAACGGAACAGGATTTATGGCGATCAGCCGCGCCCCTTCCTTCGCCGCTGTCAACAATCCAAGCATGATCCCTTCTAGATTAAAGTCATCATTGGAGGATAGCGCTCATCATGTAATGGATCCTTATCATTATTTGTCAAAATCATCACCAGTACCAAATGACAGCATCATTAATAATAATAACAATTCATTCTTCATGCAACCTCGTTACGATTCGTCATCTTCATTCAATACCACTCATGAACAGCATAAACAGCATCATCAGCATCAGCATCATCATAGTAATTCAACTACATCCCTTTTAGATCAAGATTTGATGCGTATGAGTTCACTTTCAATTTTGACAAATAACAACACTAGCAGCCCATCTTTAGTATCACCTAGATCTAATCCCGCCGACCAAAACCCACCTTGTAATACACTATATGTAGGCAATTTACCACCAAACACATCCGAAGAGGAATTACGACAGGTCTTTTCTTGCTGTAAAGGTTATCGACGCATGTGTTTCCGTACAAAGCCCCAAGGACCCATGTGCTTTGTTGAATTTGAGGATATTGTGTATGCTTCCACTGCGTTGGGTGAACTTCAGGGCCACAACTTGACCAACTCGGTCAAGGGTGGTATTCGTCTGTCTTATAGTAAGAACCCTTTGTTTATTAAGCCTACTGGAAAGGATAATTCGTTTAAGCAGATGAGTAACATCTTGATGGAACGTGCTGGTAGTAGAGACTTTGTATTTGATCCTCAATTGTAAAACTATTTTTCATTTTTTATTATTTCACATATCGCACACACACGCACATATACACACTCACCAAAGAAAAAAAAAGCATCTTAATATTATATTTATTTAATTTTTTAATTATTTTATCTTTGTTTTCCCACCATACATTTAAAGCCAAAAAAAAAGGAAATAAAAAAAAAAATAAAGCAAAACATTCCTATTTTCATTTTCATTATTATTATTTAATTATTCTCATTTCTTGTATATCATTCTTTTATAATGAAAATAAAAAGATGATAGTTTTTCTTATACTCTTTTCACCCTTTTACTAAATAACAAGGTCTGTTTTTTTTAGTAATTTATTTTGTTTTACCATTTAATTCAAATTCCGATTTCCCAGGTTCACTCATTGGTTTTGAGAGAGGTAGAGACCATGTATACTACTTTTAGTTCTTCAATAAAAATAATAGATACTAAATGCTCTATATAAATTAATTTTGCATTAAATAAGATTTTTATTCTAGTTGTGCCCTTCACATGAAGATATGTTGATAAATATATATAATCAAGAATGAAAATAAGCTCACCATCCCGCTCACATTACAATTCACATTTACTATATATATAAAGAATAAATAATAACTCTTGAACTAAATAAATATATGTTTCACTTCCAAGAGAGTTGCTTATTTTTAATTTTGTGTGAATTGATCTAAAGTCAAAGACGGGTTGGTTCAGGAAGAAGAAGGACGGTATATTTATCAACAAATTCTTTCAAATATTTGTTTTTTAATATAACAAAATCTAACGGAAAAGACCCATTCGACCGTATAAATTGAATCCATTTTCAGCACCATAAAAAATCTAAGGTATAATATCTAAAAGTTACCAACGGTTAAGAACTTTGTGTACTTATTTCCACAAAGACTCTTCAGGCTTGACAGGACCTTGAGTATTTTATTTTCGAAACCTGCGCTACAAACTACCATTGGATAACGAGAAGCCATGTTTTCAACATATTCTTTCTAGAAAACATTAATACTACCTATTTTAGCACTAGGGGAACCAAATATTTACGTTTCAAAATCGGAAAATCTTAATTGAAAGAGAAGCTTAAAGCAGTACAGAAAAGGCTTTTTGTTGTATGAATGTAAATTAAATCTCCGTTGAAAATAGGGATGGGTCCAAACACGATACACGTCTTGTACTGCTCCCAATTCTATCGGACTTGTAAGGTCTTTCTTTAACTCTTCTAAAAAATTAACCGGCAGGTACATACAATAACACAGGCTAATCTTACACTGAATATATATATATATATATATATTGCTATAATCACTGACTCCTCTCATACATTGTAAACGCAAATTGAGCAACTTGAGATTCTTTGAAAATTGATAATAACTCATTTATTAGCAACTTCTTAAAAATAGTGTCCATTTAAACAGTTTAGCGCGCTTTTTCAAAGCGTTTATCTCTCTCTCTCTATAAAATACCATTCAACCCTTCATTTTTTTTTAAAAAAAAAAATAAGTTCCACACTGATTGTTTAATGAGGGATAGTCAACTTTAAAATGGAATGTATAAAAAAAATGTTTTATGTTTTTTTTTCCACATATTTAAACTTTCTGTGGTTTTCCTAATCAAATATACAAAAAAAAATCTTTTTCATATGCTCGTAAACGGATCATGCTACTCACATGACGTGTCACCATTTTTTTTTTTCTTTATATACAATTCCCGAGATACCCGTTCAATGCACAGCTGATCACTTTGAAGCTATTAATACAATCTATTTCTGCAAAAGAAATCTCATCTCTTTTTTCTCTCTTCATCATAACAAAAAAAAAGATGATATTTGATACTATACATCGTCATGTGGATTCGTCTTTAGAAGTATATATATAAACCCTCTCGAAACGAAGGAAAAAAGATATTTATAGAATACCTCTTCTTTCAGCTTATAGATCATGAAGCACTTGATAAACTGATACTAGTAGATATTATTGAATATTGTCAAGAGCGAGGTAGCCACTTCAAAAAAAAACCCACCCTTATCCTAACCACTCTCTGTCTTTTTTTTATGCAGGTTTAAAAGCAGACGGTACAAAAGCAGAACTCATAGATAGATTAATAGAATGGGTAAACCCCCTTTTTTTTTAAAAAAAAAAAAAAAAAAATGATAATATAATATATATCTTATTCACAAAAGATGCTTTTTTTTTTAGAAAAAAAATGTCCGAGCCATCCCAGCTCCCTCTACGCCACGTCTCTATACCGCACTCGAACTCCTTCCTGACAGTTCCTGCACACTACCACCACAAGATCGATACGAGTTGAATTCACGCGATTTATCTGCACTCTTTTTAGATGACAGTAAGGATCAAGATATTCCATATTCGGCATTGACCATGGGCCAGAAACTGGGGAGTGGTGGGTTTAAGGACTGCTATGTTGGATCTTATAAAGGAGTAAGTATATTTTGGAGTGTATGTAGAGATGATTATTAAAATAAGTATAAAGGAACCTGTTGCCATAGGTGAATTAAGATTGACACAATTTAATGCAGTGGACATTAAAGAGATTAAACACGAAATCAAAGTTTTAAAGTAGCTATTCCCAAAGGAAAAAAAAAACAGAGAAGATGTTTCTAAACTACTTTGTTCATACATAGACAATTAAGACATGAAAATGTGATTCGATTTATTGGTGTTTGTACACATCCGCAGCACCTCTGTATCATTACAGAATTGTGTGCAAAAGGTGATTTGTTTGATGTTATTCGAAATTATAAAAAGCCTAGTTTTTCACAATTAGTAAGTACAATGGATGTGAAGAAATACAAAGTTATTAAAATCACTTGTGCTATTTTTTTTTTTTTAAAAAAAAAAAAAGGTCATGTATATGTATGATATTGCGTTAGGTGTTTCTTATTTACATACAAGAAGGTAAAGAGTGTATATTTACTATCATGTTTATGTCATTTATATCCATATATTCATATATATACAAAGACCATCCATTATTCACAGAGTAAGAAGAAAGAGAATACATTTTATTTAATAACAATCAGGACACTAATTCTTATTCTTATTATAAAAAAGGATTTAAAATCAATGAATATTCTGGTATGAGACGGACAAAAAAAAAAGAATCTAATTAACTTATACTAAAGCACACTCATAAACCAAGATATCCGGTGATGATAGAGCAAAAGTAAATGATTTTGGTTTGGCAAGAATTCGACCAAAAGCAAATATCATGATGCACACACACTGTGGTACACCAAACTGGTAAAAAAAATCAGTATTTCCTTCTCTCTATCTCTTTTTTTTTATTTTTTTTTTTTGCTCAAGAAATCCTTTATAGGCAAGCACCTGAATATTGGTCATCTAACCCAAGTTATAATGAAAAAGTCGATGTAAGTAATATATGTTTTTTTTTTATACAAAATGTTGTCAATAGGATCAACTGATATATAAAATAAGGTTTATGCATGTGGTTTAATATTTTGGGAAATCCTTACTTGGGGAGAGTACGGGTATCCATTTCAAGGTATTTTTATAAATTGCTCCTATTTACGCACAGTTAAATGGTTCTCCTCCGGAATCTACTACTAGAGAGTGAACCCATATATTTCGTACAAGACAATCTAGATCGTTCTTTTTGTTATAATCATACGAAAATATCTGAAAACTCT
>MU622260.1:89784-100134 GCA_025399235.1 Backusella circina FSU 941
CTTTTAGTACGTAACTTTAAGATGAGACTAGTCGAACTCTTGACCTTAATAAGACCTTTAACCTTACATGTTAGAAAAAGACGATAGTACCGGTTTATTTTTTTTTTTTTTCGCTACTTTTCCAGTTAATGTTCTCGTCTTCATTATGTAAAAGGTTCTTTCTACTAACCTCTTTCTGGAACTTCGGTAGAGAAAAATAGTTTAGTTTTCATAGTTTCATCACTAAGATTTTTGTTTACCTTACTAAGCGAAACAAGAAAAAAACTAGATGTGTTTTTTCTTCTCTAGTAGTGAGGGGTTTTGTAGGGAAAAAAATGACAACGACGCCTATAACTTTACTATATTTATGTATACTTTGAATCCATTCATGAAACTATCCTTTTCTCCTATATTTTTCCCAAGAACGAAACTAACCACACTACTTCAGTAAGTTGTTATACCTATATCTATACATAAATAATAATGAGCCAAGATAAAACGTTAATACCAGAACAGAAACATTTTACTTGCTTACTATAAAAGAATAAATAAAAAATGATAAATCAATGAGCCGGGAAAAATATAATCACTATTGCTGCTATTGGTGAAAAGGCGTAGCACACTCAACCCTTTTTTTTTTTATTTCAAACGCAANTTTCATACTTTGTTTCGTGATTTTTTGTCACGGAAACGGTTATTAGAGTCTTATAAATTATTTCTCGTTTGATCATAGTGTGGAAAGTTAGTAAAGATCCGTTTTCTTTTTGACCCTTCAAAACACGATAGAATTTGATACAAGGTTCCACACTGTTTACAATTGGGTCCCAGAAAAATATGTTAATTCCAATTGAACTATCATTTTTTTATATTTTTATTTATAAAAATAATTTTTTCATATACATGATAGATAGTTAGTCATTCATGGTGTGTCAAATTTGTTTGATCATATTGTAGTTTTATTCTTATCAAGACCTTAAGTTTTAATTTTTCTTGTGAAGGAAAAAAAATTGAAATAGTTCCAATCCAAATAAATTTCTCTCTCTCTCTCTCTCTCTCTCTCTCCAAATTAGTAAAAGAAGACAAATCAATGACTACAAAATTTTTCCTGATTTAACCAAGCTATTTTCCCTATAAAAACCATTTTTTTTTTTACAAAAACATAAATTTTATAAATGAGGTTAAAAGGAACTGAGTTGAATATGAATATTATGCAATCACGATTTCTGGGTAATGAAAAACGATACCATGACAAAAAAGGTTATGAAAGTGTACAGGTTTTCGATTATAAAAAAATCTATAAATAATTCATAAATGAAAAGTAACACTAACACTATCATATTTTCATACATTCACATTTCTATTTAAAATAAAAGTAACCATCTTCTTATACCAATTCGTATTAAAGTATTTCCGTACCCATTTGCGACGGATATACTGTAGTATCTTGTATTAAAAGAAAAAGAAGGGTTGACTTCCCATTCTCACTTACATTAATAATAGAGCACGTGGTTTTATAAATAAATATAAAAAAAATAGGCATTTTTATTATTATTATTATTTAATTTTCTTTGTTTCCCCCTTATTAATGACTTGTAGTTGATGTGTACTCACTTATTATTACATAAGATAGCAGGTCATGAGGGTCTTGGGATGACTTGTAGCAAAACTAGACTATTTTAAAAGAATCAAGTGAGTACCATAGATAACAGTGTGTGCTTTGATAATGCCATTTTTTTTGTTTTTATTGATTTATACTATTAATAACAAGGAGTCTGTTATGAATAATTTATAAAACAGGACAAATTCGAAAGAACCTTTTAAGGGGATAGCAAACAAACCATGTGATTACTTATATATCATGTTGTTGTAAACATCTAATGAATTAACTTGTTCTTCTGTTTTCTAATTATACATACTTATGTTTATACATCATTACGTCTTTTCCTTCCTTTTTTTTTTTTAAAAAAAAAAACCAAGAATAAATACTCACTTTGATCGTGTATATTTTATATATATATGTCTATCATTTTCTCCTTTATTTTGATCAAACTCAGCGTATTTAATTCATGTTCTATCATAGAATTATAAGCAGTTGTGATAATATGACCTTAATATGATCTTAAGGACTACAATAGAACAGGACAATTTATTACTATATAAACACTATGCATAAACACACAGACATACATTATAAACATATCGATTTTATTATTATTATGACCACTTTTGTTCAATAGCCGAGTATCTCCACGTCTATTATTTGCGTTAAATGATATAATGTTATTTGATATTCAAAATACCAGTAATACTACTTATCCAAATAGTTCTCCATTTCCAAATATAGCATTAGGATATGCAAAAGAGATGTTGTAGGGGGTGCAGAAATGGAATTAGGAGCAATAAAAAGAGAAAAAGAAAGAGAGAACATATATACAAAAAATAGAGGCTACTCTCTTTCTCCTTCTTTTCTCTCTCTCTCTCTCTCTCTCTCTCTTTTTAACACTTTGTTATTGCTGGTGTCTTTCTTTTTCTCTTCTTTATAATAATATTAATAATAATAATAAATATTTAAGTACTAATAAACATAATAAAATAATGGATTCTTCTACTGAAATTGGATTTAAAAATAAATTAATACGTTATTTTAAAAAAATTTCTACTTCATCTCGTCGTAATGTCATTCAAGAAGCAAGAATCGATGAGGGCTTTCATCAGCCCAACAAAGAACAACAGGAAAAAGAGCAAGCATTTCAAATTATACAATATAAAAATGAAAGAAAAATAGGTTAGACAAGAAAAAGGCGTACGCAAACACAAATTCATCCCCACTTACCCAAAAAGTACCCTTTTTTTTTTCATGCAGATTTACTTTATAAGCTACCTCTAGAAATCGCATGTCTCATCCTGACCTTTTGCGACGAAAAAACCGTATTGACAGCAGGTCAAGTTTCGCATCACTGGTATTGTCTATGCAAGGATAATTATGTATGGAAGCAGCTCTACTCGAGTAAATACACACTCCCCACAGGGCGGCCGTTTGATTACAGGTGTCTCTTTGAGAAACGAGCACACCTCGCACAGCGCTGGAAAGCCGGTAAAATGCAAGCCACCCTACTGACGGGTCACACGGATAGCATTTACTGTTTACAATTTGACAAAAACAAGATGATTACAGGAAGTCGGGATAGGACCATCAAGATCTGGGATATGCACACCCTCTACCCACTCCATACACTACGTGGCCATCATGCGAGTGTGCTATGTCTACAATACGATGATGATATGCTGGTCTCGGGCAGTTCAGATCATACCATCATGGTGTGGTCCCTTTCTACTTTTACCATGGAACTCTGTCTGCGGGGTCATCACTCGGGTGTATTGGATGTCTGTTTTGATAAGAGTCGGATAGCAAGTTGTTCAAAGGATGCCACCATACGTCTATGGCAGAGAGGTACAGGTCAACATTTGCAGACGCTAGTGGGGCATCGGGGGCCCGTCAATGCGATCCAGTTTAGCGGGGATCGATTGGTGTCAGCGTCGGGGGATACTATGATCAAGCTGTGGGATTTGGCGACAGGAAATTGTTTACGGGATTTTACTGGTCATGAGCATGGGTTAGCGTGCATTCGGTTTGATGGAAAACGCATCGTGAGTGGGAGCAATGATAATAAGATTAAAGTCTGGAATGCAGGTAAAAATAGAGACTCTTTTTTTTTTTTTGTTTTTGTTTCTACGTTGAGTGTTTTTTTTTATTCATTGGATCGCTTTTCTTATTATTTAGAAAGCGGTGAATGTATCATGACATGTCAAGGTGAGTTTTTACTTGCATTATGTTAATCAATATACACTAAAATAAGGTTCATTATATCATTTTACATAATAAAAGGACACACCGGTCTCGTTCGTTCCTTACACTTTGACAAAGACAAGATCGTCAGTGGCAGCTATGACCAAAGTATACGAGTATGGGATATCAACACAGGTGAATGTATACGAACATATGAACATTGTCATTCTAGTTGGGTGTTTGATGTTATGTTTGACGATACAAAGATTATCAGCACAAGTCAGGATCATAAAATACTCATCATGGATTTTGGACATGATATCCATTTATAGTAAAATAAAGTCACACGCTTTAAAGCCAATAATTTTTTTTTCTATTCTCATTGTTGTCAAAGCATTTTCTTTTGCGTTTTTATTTGTCTTTTTGTGTATGTATTTGGTGTTATTATAAGTTAAAAAAAAAGAGAGAGTGGTAGTACTCTTTTATATATAGAAAAACATACTTTTTTTTGTTAAAAAGAGTAATGGACATAAATGAATTTTAACTTTTCTTCTTCATTACATAATAATGTCAGAAAACAGTAGCAACAAGATCTAAAATGGCTGATTCTGCTCCGAGAAGAAGAAAGGTAAACACCTTTTAAAACTCCTTATTATTTATATATTGAAAATATAAAAAATCTGTTTCTTTTTTGGTCATTTAGATGCGACCTCTGAATGCTATTGCAGTAGAGCGAGCTAACCGTGTTAAAACCAAGCTCGACGAGGAAACGAAAGCCAATTCACCTGCTTCTCCAACTACTGCTGATAAAACAAACAAAAATATACCAGCATTGGATGATGATACCAATAAAGTAGCTAAGAATAATAGAGTAGTGGCGGAGCAGCAGCAAATGGATGACAGAGATCATGAAGTACAAGGTGAACCAATGGATATAGCAGATGTGTCTGAGAAGAAGACGAAGAACAAGAGGAAAAAGAAGGAGCAATCTAATATTGATACAACTACCGAGAAAACAATGGATAAATCAGAGAAGAGGAAGAAAAAGAAAAAAGATACTAAAACAAAAGACGACATGGTGATTGATGAACCTGTTGCACAGACCTCACAAAACGAGCCAGATAGTGTGTCAAATGAGCCTGTTCAGCATAAATCAAAAAACAAGAAAGCTAAAGATACCGAGAAACTTAAAGAAGGAAATGATTCTATTAAAAATAAATCATCAAAAAAGAAGAAGGAAAAGGATAAAGCACCGAGTGATGTGTTAGTAGAGGAACAAGTAAGCGAAAAAACAGAGGTAAAAGCGGATACCAAACAAGATGATAAAGAGAGAAGAAAACAAGAGAAATACGCACGTAAACTTGCAGAAAAAGAGAAAGTAAATAATGAAATATCCAAAGAGGAACAAAAAGCTGCAAAGAGAAATGAGAAGCAGGAACGTAAAGAAAAGAAAAAGCAACAAAAGTTGTCAGTGGTAAACTATTCTTTTGTTTTAGTACAAGTGTTCTTTCTCTAAATACATCAATTTAGGATAGTAAACGAGATACCACGCACCAGAAAAGCAGCGATACAGCAACAGATAAACTATCTACCGATACCATCGGTGAACTTGGCGACTCACAGATATTCTTCAACAGGTTACTCTCCGTGGCTAGCGAGAATGGCAACTCTCTTCCTCAAAAACAACTTTCCGCCTCTGACTCGGATGACACTGATAATCAGAAGAAGTCTGTCCAACCTACTAAAAAGAAAAATGATGCCGCTGTTCCTACCTGGCTTCAAAACCTATCTAGCTCTGACTCGGATGATACCCATAGGGAGAAGTCTGTCAAACCAACCAAAAAGAAACTTACCAAAAGTAAGGCTTCTCCTCCTACAGCTAGCTATCTCTCTGCCTCTGACTCGGACAATACCGACGAGGAGTCTGCCAGACCTGCTAAAAAGAAGAAGGTCTCTCCTCCCAAGACCAATGATTCATCCGCCTCTGACTCGGATGATACCGATGAGGAGTCTACCAGACCTACTATTACAAACAATAGAGTAACCAATAAGAACAACATCAATTTCAGAACCACCAGTCATATTTACGATTCCGATGACGACTTCGAAAACCAACACCTGAACGACGTGAACAACGCAATACCCCAAGAGGTGTTCAATATGGAAAACCTAGACAAGATACCCCTCTTTAAACACACTAAAAAGATCGAAAATAACCGACTCATCACTGCCCGTCGCAAGAAATTTGATGACGATACCAATATCGAAACCAAGCTAGACGGTCGTTTCAATGCCGAGTTTGTGCCCTCCGTGAATGAAGACTTCTTCATCTCAGATTCAGAGTCAGATACTGATTCGGATGACAGCTACATACACCCTTCTCCTTATCGATGGCATAACGAGATTTCGTGGTATGCGAGACAGGGTAAGAAGGCACTGGGACAGGAACCGTTTCCAAAGAGTAGGAAGTTTGGGTTTACTGATCGTCTCAAATTGGAGAAGAGGATCAAAAAGATATGTAGAAGGCAAAATATGAGTTTGGATGATTTTAAAGAGTTGACACAGGAGAAGATCTCGGAGCATAAAAAGTTTTGGAGAATGATTGGTAAAGATAAAGAAAAGAGAGAGAGAAAATAAAAGTCTAATAACATGATGAATATAGTGAAGGTATTTCCGGATAGATGTTTGCGTCACGTCGCTAATTACTGTCAAGAAACATATAATCCACAAAAGAGCTATGATGGTATTACAAATGAGGAGATTGAGCAATTTAAAAAGTAAAGTATATGGGGGTGAATGACAATCTTATAGAATAATTCTAATTCTTGTTTTGTTCTTAGTTTGGTACAACTTTATGGTGAAAAACCCAAACTCTTGGTTGAAAAGATGGGTAGTACAAAGGGAAGAGTGAGTTATCTTTTAAACACCATTCGCCGTTCAGCCCTGCCCACACCTACTATCCAAGAAGTAAATGGTGAACTTGTCAAGAAGAGTAAAGTATTCACATACAAACAAATAGAAAGATATACTTACATATAATCAATGTGTATAGAAAAGAGATGGACAAAGGACCATGTGAGTTTGTTACAACAAAAGGTGAATGAAAACAAGAACAAAAATGGACAAGTTGACTTTGATAAAGTGGCGGTGGCCTTTGAGGGGGATTTCACGCCGGAGCAATGTAGAGAAAAATACAGACGTATTGATGGTTTAAAGATCAAGGAGAGTGGTTCGTTACAGAAAGTGAAAGAAGTATCACCTATTGATGTATTAGATTATTATAAAGGGTATATTTATTTATTTTTTCATGGTAAAAGGAGAGGTGTATTGACCCTTTTTAAAATAAATAGTTTACTACAACAAGTTAAAAAGAATAATCTAAAAGATGAATCACAGCTTGAATTCAAGAAGGGAATGACTGGTCCACTGTAAGTTTTCTTTTATATTTCTAAAGCAGATGAAGACTAAAAAACCTTTGTTTAGTGCCAGCTGGAACGGACGTGGTATTTATCTTAAAGCACGACTTAATATCAAAAATGTCGAAAAGATGAAAATCAAAGGTAAAAATACACAACTCCCTTTTGTTTTTCATTACTGATTGTTTATTTATTAGATATTCTTGAGAGTTTAATTGAACGTCAAGAAAGATCTGTTGCCTATCAAAGAGAAGAGGGCTTACTAGAAGAAAAAGCCTAGTTTTACTAAGTTTATAACAGAAGAAAAAGGCATATGTTATTATTTTCTGTCATTTGAATTTTTTATTCATTACCACAACTGAATGTAATAATACATTTTCACTTTCAAAAATAATAAAGCTCATTCTCTCAAAAAATGAATACTTCTGTGAAAACATGCCACATTATTTGACCTATTCATAGTTCATTGTTGTTGTAGCATGAACTTATCCAGCCCATCCTAAGGTTATCTTCTTATTTTAGTAATCCTGGTTTACTCCCATTTTCTTATCCACTAATCCATATTACTTCTTTTCAACACAATATACCTTATCTTCTACTAAAATTACAAGATTTCTAATCATAAACTTAATATTAAAAACTATATATAGACCATCTTTTTTTTTTAGGGATTCATCTCCAGTGACGGGAACCGAGTAAGTGCCATAGTGGAATATAAAATCCTGGCTATAGAAATTTTTTTTTTCTGTTTCATTATAGTAGTGCACAATGCGTTCAATTTGAAAAACTTGGCATTGTTTAATGGAGATACTGGTATGACTGATTTTGATACTATACACCGCAAAGTATCCGAATCCAGTAGAGTTAAGTGTCGATATTCTAGTTGACTATGGTGATGCTTTTTGGGGACTATGCTTCCTCAGACTATTGCTCTTCCGACGACGGTTCTTGGAACGACCGTGAAGATTCTGGGTAGAATTCGATACTTAACAGTCTAGGACCACGGTTGAAGAAATTAAGTATTGATTACGGAGTAGAGGTAGCTGAGATCTTTATAAAGTTAGACTACTTTGGGGGCCGAATAAATTACCTGGAAATATCTCTATTTTCAGCTGAAATGGGTAAAATCATGTCATTGCCACAGAAAACTCGCTATATTCAAAATCTTTCATTATAGACGAGTTCCAGCACATTTCAAAACGTACAACCGTGCTTACATATCATATCCTGCAAATGAGACAGATATCAAGCCTTATTTTACATTGAATTGTAAATCAGTAGAAAGTGTCTATTTCGAATAATTAATGGACAAGTATTTCCAAGTAGACTCACATAAAATGGCTGTAACTAAGAGTGATAAAGCGGATTTGTATGAAGCTTAATTGATTCATTCGAAGGCACTTTTTCAAACAGCCACACGCCCACAGAGACAAATATCCAAACACGTGCTTTCAATTTGTGACGTAAATTTCCCAAAAATAAGCAGGATTCTTTTCAATTTCAATTCTAGCAGCGCTCATTTTTGGCCCCAGGTCAAAATAGCACAAAAAAAAAAGTGAGGGCTTTCTTATTTTATTTTATTTTTTTTGACATGTTACCAAGACTCGGAAAAGCAGCCCTTTCAAATGCACAAAGGCTTTCATCACGACCTGTTTTAAAAGCAAACTTGGCAAGACTACCTTGTTATACTCCAAGTCTCCTGATTTCAACAGTTTCAGCTTCGCTGGAAGCAATACTCCATTTGTCCGTGCCTTCTCCCTCACCTTCCACCCTACTAACTGTCAAAGTTATGGCCGGTGAACGTAGAAACGCTGTTATGGGTCGCGAAATAGGTTAGCTTACAACACATGTCCTAGCTATATAACTGCTCTCCACCGTATTGGTTGGTTGTACTACGCTATCCAACGTAGCAAACCGAACTATAGCACACTTCCGTATATTGAGAGCTTTTGGAGAAGTCGGAAAAGGTAACCCTTTAACTAACCTAGTTATGCCAACCGTTTACGTTCTATAAGCTCATGCTATAATGTCAGTCAGTGTAGGTATGCTAGTAGCTCATGTAAGAAACAATCAAGTTAGGTCCTACATACCTCGACTAGTTCGAGAAGTTTCACTAGACCGAAGTTTAGGTTTGGGACTTGTGGCGCGCACAAAAGATTTTTACATGTGTATAAGAGGTTACGCTGGAATACCCGGTATTCGTCGTACCAGAACAGCAGTCTAACTCCCATGTAAAGTGCCGTGTAAAAGGTTATAACGACCGATACTAACTGTAGAGGATTTTTAGGTATACATGCGTGGTCAAAGACTTCACAAAGAACCCAATTATTTAATAACAGGAAGTTAAGAAAATTATTAGACAGCTGTAGCCGCACACTAGGTCACCGCCGCATACGGTTGTGTGTACTACTCATCTCACTGAGAAACAATTTCAGAAACAACTATTCACGAACAAGTTATGTTCTCGGATGAAATAGTCTAGATGGGTTTTATGGTATTCGGATATATATATCTAATCGGCTGATAAAAGTGCGTAATTTGTCTCTTACCGAAAATGGGATTAGTTGTTGAGGGTTGAGAGGACTAGGAAGTTGCTAAACGGTAGTTTGTTAAGTAATTTAGCTAGTTGGTTTCGTGCGTTCAGGAGGAAAGATATTCATCCCGGTTTAGCCTTTGGGTTACGGTTATGTAAAAAGGTTTATAGGTTTAATAAATTTTGAAGGAAACCATTAAACGACAACCCACTTATCTTGGTCAAACGTTGTTGCCGTGTAACTAGTTATAGGTTACCACGGAGAACTTCTTAGAGTTGTTCGAAGTACATGTGAAGTTCTGAACGAAGTAGGTTCCTGACTTAGTGTGCTTACGTCCGGAAATTTAATGGGAAAAACGGCATACACAGTTCACTCACGTTATAGAACCAAACACGTCCCCCATTTCGTCGAAGACGCCGCAACGAGTCCATTGAACGTCGACATTTTGATGCTAACTAGTGTTGATCTAGTACAAAAAAAAAACCTTTTTTTTTCCACCCTTAGCCCAATTACTCCTTATTAACAAATTAAAACTAAGTAACAGTAGTAAAAAAAAATTACCAAAAGAGAGAGGGGAAAAAAAAAAAAAAAACAAGTACAGTAAAAAGTAAGTACAGTTTTATATAAGCAAGAA
>MU622260.1:101051-127303 GCA_025399235.1 Backusella circina FSU 941
ATTCATTATTATTGTACAATAAAGTGGTGACATTTATTATCTTCTTGTGAATGAATCTCGACAAACTTGTCGGAGAAAGTTCCGGAACAAAGCGAATCGAAGAGAACGTCGCCGATAAAACAGTTCACGTAATTATTGTTTTTGACGTGAACTCCGGTGTGATAACAAACGGACACTGTAAGAAAAATTAACCTTTCTACTACTTTTCTTCCAATTTGTTTCTTTCTATTTTTTCATTCACCAAAATGGAATTTTTTTTTTTTCCGAAAAAAAAAAATTAATTCTTTTTTCTTGCACAAAAAATTTAGTCGGAGGGAAAAATATAAGAGACAAAGATTTCAAATAATTTCTCGAATACTGTACTTTATTTTTTCTGTTTGTATGGCTCTCCTACTCTCTCTACCGCATGAAAAGAGTTGATTTACTTTTATCCACTTTTGACATCTCTTGTTGCTGCTTTTACATTTTTTTATTTTCTAGTTGGACCGACACTTGCTACGGTTCGCGACCTAGAGTGCACATAGTAATTTGAGTAACTTTTTGGTTTCTAATAGATATTTGCGTACCGCGGGAATGGTTTTGCATAGTTTGAGTACAGTTGATAGCTCGTTTACTCGGCTGTTGACCTCCCCTACCATAACCTTGACTTATCACAGTGTCTTGTCACAGCCACACTTTCACAGCATGGTACGTTTGTATACCGAAACTATGGTGTCCTTTTTTTATGTTCTACCTTAACGAGTAAATTATTATTATTATTATTATTATTATTATTATTATTATTATAAAAAGACACTCTGAAGAATAATGAAGCCCCACCTCAAGACCAAACTCGGTATATTAAATATTAAAAAGGAGAAATAGATAATAAAAAAAAAAGGGGGGTTGTACTAACATCAAATCATATTAAGGTCATCACTTATATTGACAGCACTTCAAATGGCAATCGATACAAGAAGTGCTAATCTAATGACGATTGCACTAGACTGTCTTGGCAAATTTATTACTTATAATTACGTGGCTGATATGGAAGATGAAGTTGCACAATCACAGGTTATGGAAAAGGTCGTAAATGGTATTTGTGATTGCTTTATTGGAGAGGAAACAGATAAGAAAGTACAATTACAGATTATAAAGGTAGAGTCGTATTATAGAATAATAAGAAATGGGAAAAAAAAGAAACCAACGCTTTTATTATGATAGGCACTTCTTGATGCAGTTTACTCTACAAGTACTCCACTCCATTTATCTCCTCTATTAAAAGCAGTTCGAACAACTTACAACATTTTCTTATTATCACGTAACAATGACAATCAAAACGTTGCTCAAATTACAATGACACAAATGGTCGATCATATCTTTAGAAGAGTAAAGTCACATCCAAATGCACAGCAAGATGATATTGAACAAGAAGAGAACATACCCACTCTATCCAACAATGAGGAGGCTGAAATGAATGGAGAAACAGCAGTTCCATCGGATCCAAATGCTGATAATACTGATTATCAACAACAGATTATTGTAGAGGCAAATATGGCACGCACAGAGATGGATAAGAAGTTACCTTCTTCGGGAAAACAAAAGGATAATTATGAGGATTTTCTTAATGATACTGCAAATGTGTTTCAGGAAGAGAAGATCAAGGAACAGGATCCAGAACATGCTCATGCAGAGACTTCTTCTTCTACATTACAGGTTCATAGTAATGAAGTAGATGATGGGTAAGGTTTATTATTTCCGGGAAAGGAGTATATTATTCAGGGTCCAACAATCAGATATTAATTCAACTCCCTTTATTAAATATAAATAGTGGTGCTTCTGAAGGAAAAGGATCATTCGAAAATGAGAAATTCCAGGGTGATGATGGAGAGACAGAGGCAGATCTTTATATCAAAGATGCTATTCTTGTCTTTAGAGCTCTCTGTAAATTATCAAAGAAGTCTATTCAGTCAGAGTGGTAAGAAAAAAGTTTATTTATAATATAAACCTTATTTGTCATATACTAACATATCTTATAAACAAAAAAACAAAAAAAATAGGGGTAATGATATGAGATCCTACTCAATGAGATCCAAGTTGCTCTCACTCCATCTCATCCTCACCATCATGATCTCACACATGGATGTATTCACTTCCGATCAAGTCTTCTTTTCAAGTGCTGTCAAGGATCCCAGCGGCCACAAGACAAATCCTTTTATTCTCGAAGTAAAGCAGTATCTGTGTCCTAGTTTAGGTCGCAATGCGTTTTCCGTGGTACCTCAGGTATTCGATATTACACAGGATATCCTTTGGCGTGTGGTACAGGGACTCCGTATCTATCTCAAGAATGAGATTGAGATATTCCTCAAGGAGATTGTATTGCGTATATTGGAGATGCGCAGTGCATCTAACCTCCAGCGATACTCGCTCTTAAAGGGTGTGCTTCAGCTGTGTGAGGATCCTCAGACATTGGTCGATGTGTATTTAAATTATGATTGTGATCGACAGGCACTGGATAACATTTATGAGCGTCTTGTGAACGTCTTGTCCAAGATCACCACGGCCCATAACCAACCTAATACAAACAACTCAAAGGATTATGATAGTCATGGTATAGAGGCGCTTCACTCCCATCACAGCAGCTCGGCTGCGATTCCACCTCCACTCACCACCGCCACCATTCTCCATAGCGACAAGCAGAACCAACAGACCATCATGCCAGAGTCTGCCATTCGATTCAAGTCGCTGGAGTGTCTTGTGGCTGTACTTCGCTCGTTGGTAGCATGGTACTCTAACAACTCAGTGAGTATCACTGCAAATAACAACAACAAGGATGAGGATACACCACGTGCGAGTGAGGATCAGTCCATGTTGACCAATCATTCCAATTCATCTGTATCCCGTCTCTCTTCACCGGGCATGAACAACTCATCGACGGCCGTCAATGCATTACCACCCAATTCACGCTTAGATGATCCCGAAGAGTTTGAGAATTTGAAGCACCGTAAACAGATGTTGCAGGAAGGTGTCCGTCAGTTCAATTGGAAGCCAAAGAAGGGTATTGCTGCACTTGCTAGGGGCGGCTTTTTGGTTGTGGAAGATCCTATCAGTGTGGCTCAATTCTTGTTGAATACCGAGGGTTTGAATAAGACACTGATTGGTGATTTCTTGGGAGAAGGGTAAAAAAAAAAAAAAAAAAAAAAAAAAAAGATGGAAAGAGAGAGAGAAAGAAAGAATACTAAAATGTATGTGTGTGATAGTGATCCTGATAGTATCGCCATTATGCACGCATTTGTAGACGAAATGGATTTTGCAAATATGCGATTTACAGAGGCTTTGAGATTCTTTTTACAGGCTTTTAGATTACCCGGCGAGGGTCAAAAGATTGATAGATTCATGTTGAAATTTGCGGAACGTTACGTTCATGGTAATCCTGGTGTCTTTGCAAATGCAGGTAAGGAGGTCATCCATTAAAAAAACGTATATCCATTTGTCCAACACCATATATCCTACACAGAAACGGCCTATGTCCTTGCTTATTCCGTCATCATGTTAAACACCGATTTACACAGTCCTCACGTCAAGAGACGCATGACACTCGAAGACTTTATCAAGAACAACCGCGGTATTGATGATGGCGCCGATATCCCCCGTGAGGTACTCGAAGCCGCCTTTGACGAAATTGCCAATAACGAAATCAAGATGAAGGACGAGGTCGAGGCCGCCAACGAGGCCGCGCTTGTCGCCGCACCTGGCAACGTCGGTATGCTTGGACTTGGAGGAGGTCTTCAGAACGCACTTGTCAATGCAGGCATTGCACGTGATGCCAGGCGCGAGGCCTACCAGCAGGCGACCGAGGAGATGGGTACAAAGACGGAAGCACTGTTCCGCAACATGCTGGCGAGTCGTCGTAGAGCCGGTGAGAACGATACCATCACATTTTATTCCGCCTCTCATATCGAGCATGTGCGTCCTATGTTTGAGGTTGCTTGGATGGCATTTTTGGCGGGTATCTCGGGCCCTCTCCAGGAATCGGATGACCTTGAGACCGTACAGTTGTGTTTGGAGGGTTTTAAAAATGCTATCCGTATCATCTGTCTCTTCCATACCGTCCAGTCCGAGGATGTCGACCTTCAGAGAGATGCATTTGTGACAACATTGACCAAATTCACATTCCTTACCAACCTCAACGAAATGAAACCCAAGAATGTCGAGGCTATCAAGACACTGTTGGAGGTAGCTGCCGTGGACGGTAACTACCTAAAGGGGTCATGGAGGGAGATTCTCTCGACTGTAAGTCAACTCGAACGATTCCAATTGATTACAAGCGGAGCCGATGCTGGACCCCTCAGTGACAGCGCCAGTGCAAAGAGAGGCGGCGGTGCCGCTGTGAATAACAATGTCAAGGTATCCGTCGACATGAACAACCGTCGCACATCCAACATTAGCGGAACCCGCGGTCGATACAATGGTGGCAGAACCAACACCCAACTCTCATTGACCGAAGAGGTCACCTCTGCCAGTTCCTCACAGTCACTTGTGGTTGCCGTCGATCGTCTGTTTACCTCGACCGTTAACCTGAACGGAGGCGCTATTGTTGACTTTGTGCGTTCCCTCTGCGAGACCTCATGGGAGGAAATCGTCTCCTCGGCACACATGGAACACCCGCGTATGTACAGTCTGCAGAAACTGGTCGAGATCTCCTACTACAACATGAACCGTATCCGTATGGAATGGTCCAACATCTGGGCCATCCTGGGCGACTATTACAACAAGGTAGGCTGCCAATCCAACTTTAACGTGGCCTTTTTTGCCCTGGATTCCCTACGTCAGTTGGCCATGAAGTTCTTGGAAAAGGAAGAACTGCCCCATTTCAAGTTCCAAAAGGATTTCCTGATGCCCTTCCGCAACGTGCTTGCCAATAATCCGGATATCACCATCAAGGACATGGTACTTCGATGTCTGTCGCAGATGATCCAGGCAAGATCACATCATTTGAAATCCGGTTGGAAGACCATGTTGTCTGTATTTGCGACCGGTGCATGCGAGTCGTCCGAGACGATCGTGCATATGACGTTTGGCATTGTCAAGAGCGTCACACAGGAACGTTTTGGTGATATTGTTGCCAACGGCACTTTCCCAGATTATATCTCTTGTTTGGTAGAGTTTTCGAAAAATAAGAAATTCCAAAAGATTAGGTAAGTTAATCTTGAATCAAAAAAAAAAAAAAAAAAAATGTATCCTATCTCTAATGATATAGAAAACAGTTTACCTGCACTCGATATGATCAAGGGCACCATTCCCAAGATGATTGAAATCGCCAACAAATCCACACCCCTCGAGATCACCGATGCCCACGGCACCACCAACCAAACCGTTCAAGCGTCCGGTGACGACTTTCTCGTCAAGTTTTGGTTTGCTGTGCTCTATGGACTCAAGGAGGTTATCATGCAGAGCGACGATGTTGAGGTCCGTAAGCGCGCCCTTGTCTATCTTTTTGAGACATTGAAGCAGCACGGCTCCTCCTTTACACCCGAGTTTTGGACCACCGTCTCTCGCCAGATCGTCTTTCCTCTCTTTGATGATCTCAAGACGGACAATGCAAGAAAGAACATGTCTCCAGAGGATCATAGTGTGTGGCTCTCGACTACCATGATTGAGGCATTGCGAAGTGTGGTTGATCTTTATACTTATTATTTTGATAATATGAGGGAGATGATGGAGCATGTTTTGAACTTGTTTAGTATTTGTATTACTCAAGGTAAGAAGAGCAAAAAAAAAAAAGAGAGAGAAATCATGTTTATTTACCCTTCTGTTTATATATAGATAACGACACACTTGCTCATATCGGTTGTGAATGTCTCGATCAATATATTGAAGCCAATGTTGAAAAATTTGATACAACCTGTTGGGATCTCATCACCAAGGTATTCCAAGACCTATTTGAGAGCACTACAGCCTATGGCCTGTTTGACGACACAGAAGATCTTGTTGACCGCGTCAAATCCCTTGCGAACGATAACAGCGAGTTGAATATCGATGTGAGCGAGGAGCGCCAACGCCAGTTCCAGCGTGTGATTATTAAATGTGTGCTTCAGTTGATGCTGATACAGACCGTCAATGACTTATTGGCAAAGGATACTGTTTATTTCGCATACCCTGCAACTCATTTGATGGAATTGATGGCTTGCTTGGGTAAATCTTTCCATTTTGCAAAGAAGTTTAATATGGATAATGATTTGAGAATGGCACTCTTCAAATTTGGTAAGTTTATTATTATTGTATTGAAAGAGGTTTGGATTTATTTTAACTTTTTTTTTTTTCATGTAGGTTTTATGAAGCAGTTACCTAATTTATTAAAGCAGGAAACATCAAGTGGTGGTTGTTATGTATCGGTGTTGATGAGAATGTATGCCAATCTTGAAAATATCAGTGATCGTGATGATAAGCGTGACGAGATTGAAAATAAATTAATACCGTAAGTCTAGTTACTATAAAACCAAATAGTATATAAGAAACTAACTCTACATGCTATATCTAGACTCTGTAATGAAATCTTTTCTCTCTATGCTGAGCTCGACCATGAAACAAAACCCAAAAACATTGCTGCTTGGACACCTGTTGTTGTAAGCATATTAAATGGCTTATCTCAGTTACAAGATGAAGACGTAAGTTTTTAGTGCTATAGTTTTTCTATGTTTACTAACTACATCTCTTTATAGTTCCTAAGACATGTTCCAAGATTCTATTTACCTTCAGTGGAATTATTAGGACAGGAAAGTTTATTACCTGATATACGTATCGCCTTGCGTAGCTTATTAATTCGTGTTGGAAAAACTTATAATATTACAAAAGAATTAGACAATTAAAAAGAAAAAAGAAAACCTCCCCCTTCGCCACTATAATATTTCTTTATATATATAAAAACAGTAATAATATATATTTTTTTATTTCATAAAGGACTTGGTCTAGATTTACAAAATAGTATTTGCCTTTTTTTTTAAAAAAAAAAAATACGTAAAAACATTAATAAAAAGAGACTTATTTACATACAATGATTTTCATAAATCAATATGCTAAACAAGATGCTTAAAAGTCTAGTCACCCTTTTTTCTATACTTGTTTATTTGTGCAATAAAGCATGTCTAATATACTTTTTCTTATCTTACTCTTAGTCTTTTAATAGAGTAATAACTCATTGGTTTTTCAGCCAGAGCTTCCCCCCACCGCTCTATCGACGATCATAAAAAAAAGGAAAGAAGTGTAGGAGTATGATGTTCTTGACAGAATGGCTTACAAAATAATTCTGAGTGACGTCAATTTTTAGTTACAGCCAATCAAAGTGAAAAATCATGCAAAAGTTTCAAAAAAACAAAGTTTATATATATATATATTTTTACAACATCACCAAACCTGAATTTATTATCTTTATTGATGAAAGTGACTGACCACAAAAGATATCGTTCTTTTTTAAAAAGAAAGAAAAATTAATCATAGACATCTATGTCTATACGATCAGAGAGGACTTGTGGTGTTTTAAGGTGAATGATGGCACTTTGTTGAATAGAAAATTTTATGTTTTCTTATCTTCATTTCGGATCAAGTAGTAAAAATCCATGTATATTGGGTGGAATTATAAAAAAAAAAGGTATTTAAACATATTGGTTCACGGTTTATCTCGAATAAATCAAGTCCCTTGAACCTAGTTTCTTGAATTTGGCCAATCAGAGCCTTCTATTTCGATTTCCTGTAAAGTATCTCATTCATAAAAAAAAGGGTCTTCCTTTTCTTTCTCTTCTCTCTTTTTCTTCATTCCGTTTTTTTTTTCTTTTATAAAGTAACAAACGAAATCACAAATGATTCACCAATTACCATTGGAAGTGGCTCTCGACATTGTTAAATTTCTCAGCCATTCCGAGTTACTACGATGTTCAGAAACATGTTGCGATTGGAACAATTTGATAAAAAATAAAGTCATGATTCAAAGTCTTGAACTAAAGTCAACAAAAGCACTCAACTCGGCCATGATTGCAGCTTACCGAGGTCATATAAATGGTGGTTGCATGAAATCCCTTACAACTACGTGCAAGTCTACCGACTGTCATTATGCTGTTGAAACCATACCTCGTATATTTCCAGCCATGAAAACGTTCAAGTTTGGCAATCTTTCATTTACCGACGATGACAATTTAATTCAATTCAGAAAAATTGTTGCTTACAAGAAATGGCAGTCGTGTTTGGAAACGCTACATATAACCGGAGTTCCACGCGAAATCGGGTTATTGTTGAGAAAGTGTCTGTTTAGAAATTTGATTGATCTAAGCTTGGGATTAGAAGGTATTCAAAATCTATTTCACGACAGTCAATCAATTATTACCAATCTACAGCACGTTCCAACCCTCAAATCATTGACTCTAAGAGGAGGATACTACTTATTCTTTACCATGGAGAAGCTGCATAAGTCGGTACCGTCACTTAATATACTCAATATACACTTTGCAGCTATAGCGGTGAATAGTAGAGATTTATTAAACAACATTACTCCAGCAAATTCAACAACTCATTTATCTTTCATCTTTGGAATGGACCAACGACCTCAACGCTACACCTCTTTTCTTCAATATATTGCATACAAGTATAAATCCCTTAGTCATCTAGCTTTGCAACTCCATATTGAGAACTCAATTAGATCATTACCACGTTTCGGCAATGAAGATGCTGAACTAATATCATTGATTCCCCAATTACCACCCACTTTGGAATCGTTTATAAATAGGTTGATTTATACCAAAAAAACACTTATCAATGCCTTGGATAATGCAGTTACTTCTGGGGTGCTACCTAAATTGACTGAATTTTACATCTGGGTTCCTGATTCCTCTCTTCCTGATGCTACAACATTAGCCTATTTATACTCTAAAAACATGTTCAGAAATCTAAAGACCTTGAACATAGAAATGAAGGATGTCAACCAGCTCTTTGAACCCAATAATTATTCAAGCAAACTTATCAAGCTTCATTTTTTCAATGATAGCTACTCATTTCGATTATATAATGAAGAGTATCACCTCGACAACATATTGGAAGCTCATCCATTGCTCAAAGAACTCATAATTAAGGACTCTTATGTCCATTTGGGCGTAAAAAAAAATTATAATAGTAGCAAAAAGCTTCAAATACAAGAGTTGACTTTAGATGTTGAATCGCTATCAAATCCAACCATTTCCTTTATCAGAGAAACGATGCCGGATTTGAAGAAACTCACCATTGGATCAAAAGTTCGATTCATGAAGAGAATATCAACACTCCAAGAGGCAGTAGCAGTAACAGAGGATGAGGCAGAGTCTCTTTTTTTTGGTCAGCCACTTCTTTTTCCCGACCATTACTTGGAAAGTGTGAATCTATGTTCAAGTGAATATTCATTTTATTTAATCACTATTTTATGCCATGTTAAAACTGCAATTGGAGAGAGATATTATTTTTATGACGAAGAACAACATAAAATGATTCACTACGGCACTGATTTGACTGGTGTTAAACTTGATGAAGACGCCGATAACTATTATCTCCAAATCAAATGTAGAGGTCTTGAGCATTTGAATGTGAATAACAATGTCATATTTTAAACAAAAATATACTATTACCCACACATTGCAATTAATATTAATACTATGAACAGCAAATATATGATACTAAATAAATAAATGGTAGCTTGATTCACACTATTATATCTTGTCGTTGATTTAATGTGTATAAAGATGAATAATAAAATGTCCATTGAAACAGCCTCACAAAAAGCAGGCATAAATAAAATAACGGGGCAAACATAGGTCTTCTGGAATCTTTGATAAAAACAAACATATCGACTGGTTCTGTAAGAAGATATTACAACCTATATCTAAACGATCTACATTACTAAACCATCACGGAAGCGTACCTTGAGGAGAAAACTTTATTTACATGATCAAGTAAAAGAATTGATTGGCTATATTGTTAACTACAAGATGAAAATAGGGGAGGTCTTGTAGAAAGCAAACAAGACGGAATGAGGAAGAAAGAAATACTACAAAAATAATTAAAGAATCCAAATCCTGAGGTTCCTGTGTCGTTTGACTATTCTACATAATTAGTAAATAAGTTTGTATTTAATGCTTTAAACACCAATAAAAGAAAAAGATATTTATTATTAAATAAAGACAATTATTAAATATCTTTGGGCTTGAAAAATCAATTTTCAATTTTATCTTTGGCACGTTTACATCCATGTTCAAAAGCTGTTCTGAAGTGATGTTGAGATTTGATTTCGTCTTGATGGACGCCTTGCCCATTTTTATACAAAAGTCCTAGGTAGTAGTGACTTTCTCCATCTACTGCGTTTTTATTCATAGTAGAATACACCAAATTTCTTTGAGAACTACTTCTATAAGAGTCATTCTGGTCAAATACAAATACTAGTTTCTCTCCCCACCATAGGTTGTCGAGAGTGGCTCTTTCAAATAAGCGAAAAGATTCTTTATAGTCCACTAAAACGCCTTTCCCATAATAGTGCATTAGACCAAGGCGATGTATACCTATTTTTATGTCATTGTCGGCAAGCTTTTTGTAATATTCCATAGCTTTCTGGTAATCTTGTTCTACGCCATCGCCGTACTCATAGAGGAGACCCAAACCAACTTGTAGTTGTTCATTGATTCTTCCATAAATATAATGATTCAAGTGTTCATCGAGTCTTTTTTCTAAGCATCTATACCATTCAAGCGCCTTTGTAAAGTCTTTTAGCCCATCGTATGTATGATACAAGGCAGCAATTTGTTCCGTGAATTCGATGTTTTCATTTGCTGCATCATTAAAGTACCTTTCACCTTGATCATTATTTTGCTCGACACCATAACCACAGTGATACATAATTCCAAGCTGAAGCATAGCCAAGGAGTGATTTTTATTTGCAGCCTTCTCCAGACACTTGAACGCTCTTGAATAATCTTTCTCTATTACGAGATATTCACTGAGATAACCTTGGTCATGACTGTCGATGGAAATGTATCGAATTCCAAATTTACACCAATCTATACTTTCTATCTGTGCAATACCATCAAAGAAAATCACCCCCAATGTGTACAGTTGTTCTATATCGATCTGATTTAAAAATGCTTCATTTTCTGTAAATGCCTTCAAAATATCATTTTTTTGACTATGGTTAAGACTATTATCTTTTAAAAATAAAAGACTATGCGTTATAGTGTCGTATTCAAAGTTGTATTTTTTAGAAAAGCACAGTAATGCTTGTTCCGAGTCTTTAGCAGTTCCTTGTCCCGATAAATAAAGACTACCTAAGCGATTATTTATATAGCTATAGTCGTTATAGTAGTAATAATCTACGTTTAAACGAAAGTGCCCGCAGGAAGCTGTCGATAGAATTCGAAATAGTTTCTCGTAAAAAAAGGTTTCGTACGGTTTGTCTTCATATATATCATGTAGCTTTTGCCTGATTTTGTCATATCCTTCAAGGTATGCTTTGGTGTACCACTTGATAGCCTCTAGCAGATTTTTATCGACGAGCTTCCCTTCTTCATATAACCGCCCAAATTTGCATTGGTACTTTGGATTACCAAATTCTACTGAACGGGTATAGTATTCGACTGCCTTTATCGGATCGACTTCTACGCCCTTGCCGTAATGGTATGAAACGCCTAATTGATAATGTGCATCGTCACTGCCCAACTGACTGGCTTGATCGTACAGAAGAATGGCTATTTGATAGTCTCGAGAAACCTGTAAGCCTTTTTCGTAGAGTAATCCAAGATGATATACAGCTTCTCTATGGTAGCTTCTTGCTGCCAATGAATACCAATGATAAGCCTCCGCATAATCTGGTTTCGAAATGGTATATTCATATGCAAATCCAAGTTTGAACTGGACCTCAGTGTTACCGTGTTCAGCAACATATTTACACATTAGAAGCGAATCCTGATATTCTTGTGATGAAGGGCTGAAATATTTCTCTTTTGCAACTCCATCAAAGCTAATCTTGGCTTTCGGTGTGATATTCAGGACTTTATGTGCCTGTAAATGGCCCATGTCTGCAGCCTTTTTATAAAATTGATACGCTTTTAAATAGTCTAATTTAACACCATTTCCATATTGATAGAGTCGAGCAAATCGAAAGAAGGCGTCTATGTGTTCTTTTCCAGTCGCCTTCTGATACATATTCGCAGCCATTATATAGTCTTGCTCTATACCTCTTCCTTCCTCGTATAAGACGCCAAGTCTGTAGTAAGCATCTGTCACTCCAATGTCTGCAGCAAGACTAAACCATCGAATGGCCTTTGAATTATCATTATCGTTTTCGTACATCAAACCAAGTCGATACTGTAGCCTAGTGTATCCTCTTTCTGTTGCTTTTTCCAGCATTCTGATTTGTTTTAATAAAATATCAGGGTTTATTCCGTTTTTGTTATAATTCTCGAATGCATTCAGAACTTTGGTTGCTTCTTTATGCCCCATCGTTGAAGCCATCGTATAAAAGTGAAAAGCTTTTAACAAGTCTTGAGTCACACCATATCCGTTGAAATAAAAGCATGCAAGTTTGTAATTAGCATCGCCATTTCCCTTTTTAGAAGCTTTGTTGTAGTAATTTATCCCCGCCTTCAAGTTTGCTTTGACGCCTTTTCCATGTTGGTACATCATACCAAGACGATAGTCTGCTTTTGCATCACCGTTATTTGAAGCAATCGAGTACCATTCCCCTGCTTCTGCATAATCTTTTAAAACAGTTTGGCGACTTCCAAAATATGTTACTCCAAACTCGTATATGGATCCAATATGGTAATTTAAATCATCTATTCCTTCCTCTGTGACATCAATAAACATTTCTACTAGTTTGTAATAATCTTTTATGTTGAAATCATACTCCATGGGAATTTGAAATAGCATCTTGGCAGAATCAAGCCCTTTCTCCTTCGCCTGTTTAATCAAATTGTATATCTTTATATAGTCGTGATTTACTCCACGCCGGTTTATCAATGCTATCGCCAGGTTATATTGAGCTTCCGCATTACCCGAATCCGCTGCCATTGTGCAATACTCGATATACTTTTGTTTATCCCGTTGTTCTTCTCTTCCTTCTATGTATATGCGCGCCATTTTTATCTGAGCATCCGTACAGCCGTTTTTAGCAGCAAATTCCAATAGTAACTGACCCCTTTTTGTATCTTCTTCAATGTGAAATTGACCATGAAAATAGATATTACCAAGTTTATAGCATGCCTGGATGTTTCTTTGACGTGCTGCTTTAAATAGCCACTTTACAGCCTCTTCTTCATCCTGGCGTAACCCTCTACCATCAAACCTTAGCATACTTAAATAGTACTGGCCATCGCTATTTCCATTATTTTCCGACCACGTAAACCATTTGCTGGCCTCTAGTGGATCTTGACGAACACCAAATCCTTCATCATACATGATACCGACATTACATTGGGCATTGGGGACCTTTTTCTTGGCCAGTGTTTTGTACCATATAACTGCTTTGCGGTAATCTTGTTCAATTGAATCACCTTTTTTGTAGAGATCAGCCATCATCGATTGGGCATTTTTATTTTTAGCAAATGCAGCTTTCTTGATCCATTTAATTCCAGTCTCTTGATCTCGATTTTGAATAAATTCATTCCCACCGTGAAAGTATTTGAGACCAATTTCATACATTGCCTGTCCATCACCAATAAGGATGCGTCTAGTAAGTTTATGTAGTGGCTTAAATTTGGGAGAAGCACCTAACCTGGTCATATCCTTCGCTAGCTTTGAACATAGTCTTTTATTTATCGAATCATCTGTAGCATATTCTGACATGTCCTCTTCCAGTCTAACGCTACTGAGCATATTGCGCTGCTGTAGTTGTGAAAGACAATTTTGGGCTACGTGGCTACCTTGTCGCGCTGCTCTCGAATACCATTTGACTGCTATTGATAGATCCTGTTTGACACAATCGCCTTTGCGATATAGTTTTCCAAGAATAACTTGTGCCTCGGAATCACCAGCCTCAGCTGCTTTTGTGTACCATGAAAGTGCAGCATCACAATCTATATTAGTGGCTAACCCTTTGTGATAAAAGTAAGCTAAAGATTTCTGGGCAGCTATATTTCCACCTCGAGCTGATTTAGTGTACCATTCAAAAGCTTGTCGAGTATTAAATTTCATATCTTTGTGCTGTTTATACAGATCACCGAGATTGTATTGTGCATCAATGCTTCCTTGATTGGCTGCCATTGTATAATACTCAAAAGCCCATCTAATGCACTTTTTGACTCCATATCCATGTTGGTAAAGAAAAGCCAGGTTTAATTGAACATCGTGATCATTTTGATCAGAAGACTGGAAATATTTAAATTGGCTAGTATAATAGTCAACTGCACCATTCAGTATCGAGTTTTTCTGTTTTAGTCTGTATTCGCTTAGCTCCCTGATCTTATTTTCCTTCTTGAACTTTCCCGAAGCCCATTGTTCTTCTTCAGAGTTTATTTGACCTCGACAATGCATTCTGGTGTCTTCCTGATAAAGATTGTGTAATCTAATTAAAGCTTTTTTGTATCCTTGAATGGCAGCCTTTGTATACCAATGATAGACATCTGAAAAACTTTTTGGAGTTCCGTGACCAAGAGCGTAAAGATCTCCTAACCTAAATTGTGCTTCCATATTACCCTGTTCTGCAGAACAAAGAATCCAATTAAAAGCTGTTTGGCAATTATTTTCAACCAAAATTGCATCAAGATACACTTTTCCCAGTTCTAGCTGAGATATTACATCTCCTTCAATTGCTTTTTTAACAATACCAAGAAGGCTATTGATTTCTATTCAAATAGGTACAGGTTATTTAATCACCTTAATTAATACTTATGAAGTATTTTTTTTTTTAAAAAAAATAAAATAAATTTCCATGTAAGCCTACCTTCTTTTTCATGGCGGATCATTATTTTTTTAATTGAAAGAGGAAGAAAGAGGAATAAAGATGATTTCTCACCGAGCCTCACCATTTATTATTTGTACAACATAATGTTTGTTTATGTCTAATGATTGGCTTAAGGTATATTTTTAGTACCCCATTGAATAGCGTGTATAGTATTGCTTTATTCTCTAGAAAGAGTTCTTATACGATCAAATATATTATATTCGTATATATATACTTATATATATACGAAATGAAATAATTTAAATGCTCACATACTCAATTATTTCACTGTAGTTAATTCATAGTACACTAGATATTTAGAAGACTCTGACTAAAAAAAAAATGGTCGCACAATTATATCAGCCTTTTTTTATGATACCAAGACTGGCTTGTATAGGACCCTACTAAACTTATTAGTATATAATTAGAACATGGTATAATTAGACATTTTCGAATTCTTGCTCGCTCTGGAGACTTTCTTGAAAAAAAAAGATCAAGTGTTGTCTAAGAGAAGCTGGCAAGAATATGCATAAGAGAATTGATAGTCTACATAAAATTGAAATAGAAATACAAATAGATAAATCCATTCTCCTTGTTATTCTTTCTTCATTTACTTGTTAATACTCGAGGAAAATCTCTTGAAGAGATTGAATTTCATATTGGCTGACGCAAACCAATCAAGTTGATAGTGACATGAGCAATAAAATGATTATAAAAATATCTTTCTGGTGTATCATTTTACTTTATTTAACAAAGGCATACTTTGAAAGCATCACCACTTATGTCATTATATAAATCCGTTTGTATCCTATGAATCTCTTTGATGAAAAGCCCTAAAAGCCATGGATCACGTTAAACAAGATCTGATATAGAGCAGGTATAGATATGGCGTACTGAACCAATATTGAAGGTGATATAAGGCTGGCAAGTCAGAGACTCAAACGCTAACGGTAAGGATAGAGGATACACTGGATCATCGTACGGATCAAATGCATTATCGTTAGAGTACATGTGAAATGTTGGTCCCAACCTCCACCAACGTCGCTGATCATCACTTTTGGTAAATACCAAGATATAAGAGTTTGAAAAGTCTTCTTTAAAGTCGACCACTTCCAATCGAACCAGATGTAGATCTTCTAAACAGAACGTGGGTATTTCATATTTACAGTTCATTAATTGCAAGCATTTCAGCTGGTGGCAGGAATTCGAAATAAAAGTGTCGATGTTTTTGGGTAGACTCATATCATTAAAATTAATTGTTTTTAATGAGTAGATAGTTGATGTTAGGTGGAGTGATAACGAACAACGTTTTAAACATAAATATTCAAGCCCGTTGCTGCAATTGTCCAGGATATCATTTAACTTTATATTTAACTTGCGATCATCAATGGTGAGCTTTTTGAGATTGATGAGCTGTTGCAAACATATCAGACTTTCATTCACAAAACTATCCAAATGGAGTGAGCGCAGGTGGTGAAATGGAGAGAGATTTAAAAGTGTTTCCATCTTTGCATGATCTAAAGGGTCGGAGCTCAGTGTCAAACACTCGAGTCTGTATGCTGCACCTCCGAGGTTCTCCAAAAGATGAGGATCGAAGTTTCTAAAATCGATGTTTAATTCCTTCAGCTGAGAACCAAACCGATGTAGCAGGGACGTGAGCATTTCTTGCACCTCGTTCATTCGAATGTCCATTGCTCCCATATCTCCATCAAGAAAAAAATCATAAAAAACAGCAAAGATCTCTATTGAAAGATGAATCAGATTAACATACTTTCTACGAATATATTCTTGCAATCCAAGCATCGAGTTATCATCTAAATTTTCCAGATCAAAATGTGCATGGGTGACACGAAGGGCAGGTTTGATTTCCATTGGCGAATTGGTAAAATCTACTATACAATAAACGAGACGAATCGATTCGAGCAATGGTAAATGAGTGTGTATCTGTTCCAGGTGGTTCACTTTTAGAGAAGAAAAAGTCAGGATTAGACTCGTCAGATTTGGTGCATTTTTTAAAGAATTTTCAAGCCAAGCGTCATAAGGGGGACTACAGTTTCGTATAGAGAGCGTTTTTAAGCAATTATATTTATTCGATCCAAGTACATGACGGTATAGATTTGGCGCGAAGGTATCGTAAAATTTCTCAAGACGATTGCTCCACTTGTAATTTTGGTCGTCTGTGATTCTTTCGCTTGAATTGGCATTTTTTGGTAATCGAAAGTAGAACCTTAGATTAGGTAAGAGTATAGGGAGTGTGGATAAAAAATCGCCATCGGCTGTTTGGATAAAAATAACTAAGCGCTCCACCTGAAGACAGTAAGACGGTGTTTGCTTCAGCTTCTTTTTTACTTGATGGAAGGTGTTTTGATTGGTAATCAAAATAGTGTGAAAGAGACATAAATCATTTATGATTTTTTCCCAACGGCTGCATACTTTCATACATTCTATTTTTTGAAGCTGATGAAGCAGAATAAAGATTTCGTTTAATATTTCTACTGGAAGTTGATCCATCTAAAAGAGAGAGAGAAAAAGAGAGAGAGAGAAAGAGAGAAACAATAAGAAGGAAAGAAAAAAAAAAAGAGAAAGAACCGCAGCTGTGATACCTACACAACATATGACCTTGAAAAGCGATTCAGAATCAGAAAACAAGATTAATTCAGTCTTGCCTTACTCTAGAAAATTATAATTGCTGATTTTCTAATTTAATAAAGAAATGTTAAATCCTAGCTCAATGATTTGGGTCAATGATAATAATCTTTATTTATATTTTATAATTAAATCAACGCCATGTTCTGTTAAATAATAATGAATGTTCTATTCCAATTCATCATCTCCATAAGAAAGTTGCTTCTTCATAAACAGGCTCAATAACTCTGAATACCTCGGATCGTCATGCTTTAACTTCTCCAGACTGCCGAAAAATGCAAGTCTCTCTTCTCTCTTCTCTTCCAATGCAATACGTCTCTCTTCTAACACCAACTTCTGTTTCTCCAATAAAAGGTGTTCCTCCTCCAGCAGTAATTGTTTATCTCCTGTTGTTCGTGTTCTAACTACTGTCTCTTTCTGTTCCTCCATTAAAGAGTTTAGTGATTGGCTAAACCTCTCCTCTGCTTGATGTTTTTGTAACTTCCTTTGTTTTTTCCTGGCCTGCTCAGAATCATTATAAGCTATTTGATTACCTTGTTGAGATGGATATTGGGATGACGCACGATGATTAAAAGTTGGAAATATGGGTGTATGATGATGATTACCAGTGTTATTGTTATTATTATCGATCGCTATTACTTTATCGTTATTAGCAATGTGATTGACATGATTACCATTCTCAAGATCAATCACCCTTGCCGATAATGGAATGTCATTTGTCTGTAATTGGGCATCGCCTCTTATTTCTGTATCAGAAGCATCAAAAAACTGTTCCTCATGGTCTCGCTGTCGTTTACTAATTGAAGGCGAAGCACTTAATTCATGAGATGTTGGTTCTGCGCTTCCTATATCTAGATTATCTTCCCATTTCGTAAACATTGGTCGTAGTATATAAAAGTATTTAAATTTCTTTTTGACAACATCTACATTAATAGGGGTTGGTATCAAATCATAAGAGAGAGAGCAAAAAGGTGGATAGACTTTTTTTTTTCTACCTTTCAATGGCCTTCTGTAGCCCTTTTCATCAATAATTGTTTCATCGTGATTAGCATTAATATCGATATTTCCTAAATTATTCGCACTTGCACACTTATTCAGTTCCTTAACTCCCGCTTTAAACTTTGTCTCCAGCTCTGATATTTGTGACATGATTCCCTTAAAGTCCCTATGCGTGTGTCCAGTTGCAACGAGTATCTCTGCAATGGTTTTACAATAGGCGGTTTTCTTATTGGATTCACCAGGTGTTTTTAAGCTGCCCTTGTATTTTGAGTAGTTTTCTCCTTGTGCTAACCAATCTACAATCGTGTCTAGCGAGGTCTTGCCCTCTTCATTCTGATCGTTTTTCCAAGTCTGATAAGTGCCTCTGTTTAGTTTCTTATTGTCCTTAGGTTCTTGATCCTGAGTATTGCTAAGGACGACTGTTGACACGCTACTACCAATATTAGCTTCAGTCATACAGAAATATAAAATAATAAATATAAAAAAAGCAAGAAGAAAAAGAAACAGATGGAATTTTTTTAAGAATCTAAATTTAGTAAGTGTCAGAGACTTATTTGAACGATGATTCGTTCATTTCATCAAAGGAGTAAGAAAAGAGATGAAAAAAATATAAGAGAGATGAAAATGAGCAAGGTAAAAAAAAAGGAGTGTGTGGGGGGCAATGCAATTAATAATATCTATAAATATTGTCTATTATTATTAGCAATACCCTTTTTTTCAGTAACAGCAATTCATTCTTTAGATTGAGAAGAATATACGAATATTGGCGTTATTCGACTTTTTTATTTTATTTATGATTTTCAGAATAGGGTTTCAGACTTTTAAAGATAAACTAAAATGGCTTAATTTTCCTGAATTTGAATTAAATAGGTCTGCATGGACCATGATTCTAGATTGTCTATATTTATTATACTTTTTACAAAGGATTCAGCTTTATTTCCACTAAAGCAGTACTTATTTTATTTGGACAGCTTTTTTTTTTTTTTCAGATTACCCCTTTTCGCTTCATAGCACTTTTAATAACAGTTGTTGTATGATGATGTCATTCAAATGTAACAAGAGAGAATAATCTGTGAAGAACCAATGTTAATTATGCGGAAAAATGTTACTTCGCCACAACTTCATGCGGGCTTATAGACAGACACTCACCATTATCACTTATATAAAACGCTCGATTGAACCTGATACAAATACAATTACGGTCTTCAAGTCTTATTAAAACAATATATATCGAACGTAGTTTAGAAAAAGAGAAATATCTATCGTTTTCTATTGACAAATCAGACCATGACTAATTCATTTCATCAAGCTGCGGTCAAATGCAAGTCACGATTTTTCGCATTATAAATTGATCTCGCAAAAGCCAAAATTTTCTTTTTTCTTTACCTTATTTTTTTTTTATAACATGTCTACCATTGTTAGCGACTTTAAAAACCCTGCCGTTGGCCACGAATCTCAACCTAATCAACCCATGAGCGCCTTGTTTACCTGTTTGGCTTGCCAGGTTGCTTTTCCTACTTCAGAAAGACAGAGAGCACATTATCGTACAGAGTAAGACAATATAGAAGACTGTTTAGTCGCTATTGTAGATATTCATTCTTTTTGTTTAGTTGGCATAAATACAATTTGAAACGTAAAGTTGCAGGTTTAACCTCTGTTAACGCTGAGCAATTTGCACAAAAAGTGTTATGTAAGTTTTGATTGATTGGTTGGTTGGGGGTCATAACAGAGGTATTGTGGTGTTAATATTACTTTATAGTGCAACAGGCTCAAGGAAAAGAAGAACAAGAAAAAATGGGATTAATCTATGAATGTGCTATTTGCAAGTAAGTTCATCTTGTATATATTCATAAATAAATCAACACGGAATAACACCTTTATTTTCTTTTTTAGTAAATCTTATTTATCTGAAAATGCCTTCAATAATCATATCAAATCCAAGAAACATCTTGAAATGGAACATAAAGCCGACCTCCTGGAAGAACAAGACAGAAAGGAGGATAACAAAACCGAAAATAACAATAACCAATTCTTATCAGACGATGATGAAGATGAACATATCCATGAAGCTGATGACTCAAACCATGCCTCCACAAATCCATTAATTACATGCTTATTTTGTCAACACCCTAGTGACGATTTCCATGATAACCTCGAACACATGAAGAAGGCACATGGCTTCTTTTTACCCGATATTGAATACCTCACAGACTCGGAGGGTCTCATTACATATCTATCAGAAAAAATCAATGTCGATCATTTGTGTTTATATTGCAACGGAAGAGGTAAGCAGTGGCAAACCGCAACTGCTGCTCGTGCTCATATGGTCGATAGGGGCCATTGTAAAATGGCATATGATGAGAGTGAGGATCCTGAACAGCTTTTGAAATTCTATGATTTTGGTACTCAAGAGGATGGCATGGATATTGATGTAGCTGATAAGGGTGGTGATAATGAGTTGGTGCTTGAAAGTGGCGTTAAATTGGGTAACCGTAAATTTGCAAAATTCTATAAACAATATAAACCAAAGAAGGTAATTACACAGTATAAAATCAAGAGAAAGAGAAAGGAAAGATGACTAAATAGCCATACTCTATCTATAGGAAACTCCTTCGGAAGCAGAAGAAATACAAAACCAACAAGTACAACAACAACCAGAAACACTCCGTAGAAAAGAGCGACGACATCTCTTAATTACTGATGGACAAGTTGAAGATATCAAAAAGACAGCCGATGGTATTCGCGAATCAAACATCAAACAGAGCTTCTTTAGACAAGTATCAATCAAACACAATACCAACACGACACTGCGTGCACGTACTCAAAACCCCATCTAAAGTTTTTTTTGTTTTTTTTTTTGCTTTAGCCTTTATTTATTTTTTTTGTACACCAATTAAATTACTTTTGTTTTTGCATTGAAATTAAATTTAATAATAATTGAGCCCTTGTTTTTTGTAGCTCATCATTTTTTAGCCTATTTTTTCTATTTATTTATCTTTTTTCTCTTGTGTATTCATCTCTTTCTTTCCTTTTCTTTACACTATTACTTTACTTAATACCAAAGCTACCAATTAGTTTTTAATACCAATAATATAACACTATGCCTGAAACTGTAAGACGAGCATTGATTGCAGGTCTTTTCTCACCGGGTATTGCTTAGCAACAAATTAAATGTCTAACGTCATTATTAACAATTAAAAATAATGATAGATGGGCCCGAAAAGTTAGTTGTTCATGTAAAAACATACCAAGATATCTCTCACTCTGCTAGTGCTCCTGAGGAAATGAAAGGAACGCCAAGATATTTATGTTTAACTCGTAAATAGACCCTTTTCTATTCATCTTTTTCATATTACTAACCATAAGCATACTTTTTCCAGAAAAGAAATCCACAATGAGACTTTTAAAAGTAAAAAAGAACAACAATGGAAGCTTTCACATTAGTAAAACCTGGTCTCTCAATGACATTAAGCAACTTGAAATTGCTAATGTAAGGCAATGTAGGCAAATATTAAACTATATGCAAAACTGATAAATTTTTCATTATAGTCACATTCATTTTCAATTACACTCAACAAAACTTATCTATTGTTCGTTGAAAAAGTTAAGGAGAAGATGATATTTTTAGCCTTCCTAATTGATGTAATGTCTCTTTCCTTTTATATACAAAGTACTATAAAAAAATACTTGACTAAACTAAAAAAATAACAAACCCTTATAGTGTTGTAAGCGATCAGCCAATCATATGCCTAAATTGGTGAACATTGATCCAAATCGCACCTTAATGTGTAAGTAAATGGTAAATAGAAAGACAAGAAGTATATATATATAAATAAACTCTATAAAAAACAAATAGATTTGGCGGATCCATCTGCTCCCACTCTTGGCTCATCTTCATTTTATAATAAATCATCATCCTCTTCTTCTTCAATACCCCAAAGAAGCAGTACTACTTTGGTATCACTAAACTCGAAACATTCTCCTGTAAAGGAAGCTCCAAATACAGTAACATCCTCTCCTAAAAACGAACCTTCTTCTGCACCTCCAAAACCTACTCATCGCGAGTTTAATCCTCCGTCACAAAAGAGCAATTCGGTTTCTTCTGAGAATCATTTCTATCATCGACCACGTAGGTTTATCTATATTATTATTATCAGCTGTTTATATATAACTTTTTATTTTAACTTTCAGCATTAGTATTAAGAGAGGGAAGTACCAAATACTGCATAGAAGAAGAAAACAACACAAGTTCACCTCAAACACCAGTTGTAATAAGCCGTAACAGTGTACCAAGAGTAGCATCTCATACTTGGTCAGCTTACAAACCCCATCCAACAAGGTCATCTTCATCATCTACTTTTAATAATAGACAGGAAGAACAACAGCCGAGAAGAAGTCTGGATGAAAGCTGGCAAAGGGGATATCCCGCCAAAAGTGGCATGATAAAAGCTCAGCCAATAAGAGCGAGTATGGATGGCTGGCAACCACACGACGTTTATCATCAGCAGCAATCGTTTGATAACACATTTAGAAGAAGTATGGATAATGGAAAGTCACAAAGAAGAAACACGACCGATGATAATTATATTGAACAACCTCACCCATCTCAACCTAATAACCAAAATAAGCAAAGTTCGCTACTTGCGGAACGTCCAGACTCAACAGAGGACATCCCAATTATGGCTGATACAAATAGACCAATGTCACCGACCGGAAACGTCAATACACACGAATCCGTATCACCTTCCATGCCATCCTCGGCAAAAAACGACCACGAACTTTATGACGAACCTAAAACTTACCCAGCACATAGATCAAGTCTTCCGCCTATTCACCCGCCTACAAATTTACCAAGAAGGGCGGGAAGCCCAATGTATATAGCAGATCGAATTTCAAGGAGCGATATAAAAACATACGACAGGATGGATCCATACCATCCTGCCATACGTAAAAGCATTGATAGTGGTCGGCAGAGTCCTTCCGTAAGAAAGGTCTCTTATGATATAAATTCACTCAAAACAAGAGATAACTATGATCCGTACAGCCCAACACCAATCCGAAAGAGTATGGATGGTCACCGAAGCTCGATAAAACAAGAATTAACCGATACACAAATATCTAAGCCTAGAAACAGCACAATCATTAACGGAAGCCCAGATAGTGTTGAAAAGATGGATTCAACACCTATAACAAAAAATACAGATGGTTGGCAACCCCAGCAGGATATGAATTCTTCTCAATCAACGAACAAGAGTTTACCTACATTACAAAAAGACCTTGAGCCTGCACAGATGGGTGATCATCAAGGACAAACATTTTCTGTTTCGGATGGTGCTCCTCCAAAAAGTAGCACTTTGAGTAACAATGCAGCAAGCGCCTTTAAGAAGGTCGACCCGAACAGGCAATCAATAAATGTGGATAACTGGAAACCTTTACCTGGTATCAAGCCTTCTTATCAGGAAAATGTGAATAAAACGGAACCATATCGTATTTCCAAAAGAAACACACCGCCGCCTATCCCAAAGCCACAACACAATCTTGCTACGAAATCTGAGGAAAAGATCCAGGTACCTAATCAGCCACCTGCAATTCCCGCTAGACGGGATATAATTATAGCAAACCATATTTCTGGAAAAAACTCACCTCCACCTATTCCAATGCCCCGACAAAAGGAAGAAGAAAAGATGTTGATATCGAGTGAGTCACCACATATTCCTATCCGAAGGGATATACCACCCAAGAAGATCAACCAGACTATTGAAAAGGAGGAGGCAAATGTCTACAATAAAATCGATACAGTAAAACGACCTGTACGTCGAAGCATTCAAGAGATTCCAAGTTCTGCAAAGGATACCCAACAGAAAGAGGATTCACGGGAAGAAACCTTTTTGGATAATAATAAACAAGTGAAAAAGGTATTTTTTTTTTTAAGATCTATAAATAGAAAATTGAGAAACGTTAACACGATAAATGTATTTGATAGAATAATATTGGAGACACAGATTATTGTTTAAAGGGTATCTTGAAACATATTGATAAATCAATAGCAGAATTAGAGAGTATGGAGAGTTGGCTTGCGCTTTATGGGGCAAAGGGTGGCAATTCTGATTTATAAACGAATTCAGTTTCATTTAGTTCGAGGTAATATAGTGGTTAAGGTCCACAAACTTACGGTAGCTCAACAGACCTTGCAGAGAACATAAGAAAGCAACGAAACCACACACCTCTACAATAAAAGTTTATCACACTAACCTAAAGTCTTAGTGACAAATCTATGAACTTATTAACACTTCCGTCGTACGACCAAACTGCACGGTTATATGAATCGCGCTCAGTTTCGTAATACTTTTTTTTTGAAAACTTAGGAAAACTATCTGAAAAGTATAGATACATGAAAATTTATAAAAAACAAATTTTATCTACATGACTTTGATGTGAAACTCTAATAAATAATACTATTTTCCTTGCTTCTTTACCATTCGTAAACTTAGATAAAATAGCATAAAGTAAGATGATAACAACTTGAAAGGTGACCTTGCTTAGAGTTTTTTTTTTAATTTTTAGAATGATAAGATTATGACTCCCACATTTACTCTTTTTTTAGTTACTATGGTTTTAAAATTCGTCTTCTTTTTCAACCATAGATCATAATTTTCAACCATAGGGTCGTTTTCGGCCCACTCTATAATGGTATATACCACTACGATCATTCCTAGGACTAACCGGCTTTGACTTCTTTTAATGGTTTTTTTTAGTTCGGTTAGTGTCCTCTGAATTTTGAGAGAGCACAGTAAGAGTAAACTAAACTTTAAGAAAAAAGAGATTATCGTATAAAAAACTTGAGAAAAGTTGTGTAGTAACAAACGTCTCCAATAAAGCGATTTTTTTTTATGTTTCCATGGAATATGGCTTCCTAAAGTAAATTCCACATTGTGATGACATGGAGTCGAATATGGATCCTCGAACGGTCAAAAGGAACCGACGCTGTTTATGACGGTACAAACACCACTCTAGTGAATAAGGTTCAAAGAACAACGAAGTAGTGTCAGCATTTACCCATATTCGTCGAAACAAACTGTAAATTTCACGAACCTATTAAACTAATCCAACATAATTTAATATTTACTATTATCTCGTTAAGAAAAAAAAAAATAATTACTGATAGTAAGATCTTTATTATTATTTTTTTGAGAAACGAATTTCTTGATCGATGAAATAAAAATATTAACGTACCCGTTGTACCAACTTTGTTTATAAAATTGGGTATTTCTACTATGTCAGCTCAGTTTTGAAAACACGGAGTAAAGGATATGACCAGTCCGCAGAAACAAAGGAGCAGTAATGCTGCAATGTTAGATATTTAGACGGAACGGGTTCAATAACAGAAAACATAGACGATAATATTATAATGATAAAGCAATAATACAACGAAACGTCTCGCATGAAAACTCAGCTGTCGTTATTTGAACATAGAGGATAATAATTTATTTATTTCACGGAGAAATGGGAAGTAACTTAGTTATGAATCATCTTTAGACTATATCTCCTATAAAATGTTTAAGTTTCTCCGTATATACACAAATAAAAGTTTAATATATATCAACTATCAATTCATTTGTATTAATATGTTTATTTTTTCTTTCTTTACCATGATATGTTTTCTTTAATATATGAAAGTTGTCGT
>MU622260.1:135257-167560 GCA_025399235.1 Backusella circina FSU 941
ACCTTAAATCTTCGATCCTGTAAAACCTTCTTTATAGCAGCCTCCTCATTTGTATTAACAAGGCGCGTTTGGTATACCACACCAAAAGACCCATTTCCCGTGATTTTCTTATTCATGTATTCTAAAATAATTTGATTACCGGTTTTGGCGTCTTTTGCCATCACCTTCACAACCTTTTCATCATGTCCTAATATACATGACCATTAACTCAATGTCTTTTTTCTTTATTTATTTTATGCATCAGTACTTTACCTGTCATAGTCTTTTCTTTAAAAAATAATAATAATAATAATCGATAAAGAGAGAAAAAAAAAAAAAGAGAAAAAGGTTTTTTAATATCGCAGAAAGCAAGGTATGTGTGTGTAAAAGTTTTTCCAAAAAAGGCAATTGAGCTGATATTCAATATTTACACCAATCAGAATCGAGTAATTGAGAGGTATTGCTAAGTGTGTTGTCATTTCATTAAAGTTGGTTTATAAATGGTAAAAAAAAAACTCAAACTCAAACTCTATTCTAATATGCATACACTCTCTTTATTGAAAATGTAAAAGGAAAGAGGTAAAAAGACATACACAGAAAAAAAAAAAAAAGGCTAAGCAGCGATTCTCCGACCAAGAAATTCCATGATTGCACGAGTACCTTGGTCAACAACTGCTGGTCTCGGAATACGAAATCTAAAAAAAAAAAAAAATCATGTCAACATGAAGACAACAAACTACAAGGATACCTTACCTATTTCCATAAACAACAAACTCTTTGATTGTTTTTATCAAGGCCAACTCGGGTGGCAAATATCCAATATCATTGTTACTCAAATCAAGTGTCTCCACACCCTCAAAACTATCTGCAACAATCTTATCCAACTTGTTGGAGCTAACCGATAAATGACGGAGTTTGGGTAACAGCATCGGAAGTTTCTCTGGTAGCTCAACAAGTGCATTGTGATTCATGTTGAATTCCTCAACATAAGGAAAACTAATGTGATCATTGGTATCGAGTTGCTTGATGCGGTTGTTGCCCAACTTTAATGATTTGAGATGCTCAAATGTGGCATCGGGAATTGAAAGTGAGAAACTAACAAGTTTGTTGTTTTCGAGGTTGAGGTGCACCAAGAAGTGGAGATAGCGCTGTGTGGAGAGTGCAGATATAGGCAATTGAGTCAACTCATTGTGGTCTAGAGTGTATTGGTGTTTAGAATATATATAAAAAATACACACGTTCTCTTTTTGCTTATTTACCTAATAAAAGGGTTGCAGGTGGATCTGCTTCAAACAAAAGATCCTGTTCTGCCACTTGTGCTAGTTTCTTGTTGGACAAGTTTAACTTTTTTGTAGGATTGGCACGTAGATCTTTTTGAACCGATTCTAAAATAGAATTTTAGAAAAAAAAAAAGGTCATTTGATGTATTTGTTTATTTCCTTTTTTTTACTTTTTTAATTTACCTGTTTTTTTGACATCTGACTCATTGTTGTCACCTTGAACAGACTCATTCTCCTTCTTCTCTTCTTCTTCCAACGTAGTCAGATAGTTACTCTTTAACGACTCCACCAACTGTGTCATGTTCATAGACGTATACGATCTCATTGGATTGCCCTCACAATGAATCACGGTCAACTTTTCTAATTTGCCCAATTCGTACGACAAGGTACGTAATTGATTTCCGCGGATGTCCAAACGTGTTAGAGATTCCATCAAAAACACGACAGGTGGGACTTGACTAAACTGGTTGGATGAGATATCAAGTGTGTGGATACTTAAGGCATCTTTCAGCCCTTCAAGTCCATTTTCGGTCAATTTGTTATCAACAAGTGAGCACTCAATCAACTTGGGCATAACAAGCTTGCCCGTTGTTGTAATACATTCAAGGTTGTTCTGACCAACATCAATACGAATCAAGGAAGGTAATGTCATATCCTCATTTCCTACATATTTTTCAATTAAAACACACGCACTTTTAAATATCACTATTACTTGTATTTACCCGAGTATAAACATCTCAATCGATTCTTATTCAATAGAAGCTCCTCCAATTTTACCCACTTGATTTCATTTGGTAGCTTTTCAATCTGATTTCCACTCAAATTCAATTTTCTAAGAGATGGAAGGATCTCATCATTGAATGATACCGCGCCAAGTTGATTATCACTCAAATCCAAAAACTCTATCTGACAATTGTTTTCAAATGTGGCTTCAGTGATAAGATTGTGTGATAAATTCAATTCCTTTAGCTTGTTGAGTCTACAAAGCACTGAAGGTACACTTTCAAATCGATTATAAGGTAATTGTAAGGTTGTTAGGTTGACAAGTTGACCAAAGGACTGTGGTAAACTTTTCAACTGGTTACTACGAAACTAGTGTATATGCTTTAGTAAAGACGTATCATGCTCTTTTCTTTTGGTGTAACTTACGTCGACGGTGGTGAGTGCGACAAACTCTTCACCAAATCTTTCATCAATTTCCACAATTTCATTATCGCTTGCATTAAACTTGGTCAGCTCAACTGCGTCGTACCATGAATCACCACCCATTGAACTTAGGTCAACCACAATCTTGTTTGGATCCACATGATACCTTGTTGATTCGTATGTTAGCTCCTTTTCTTTATATCACAAATATAATAATAATAATAATAATATTACATTTTTAATACTTCTTCTGGTAACTTTTTGAGTCCTTTGCTCGAAAGCTTCATACTTCCACTCGACTTTGCCTGTTTTATTAATACCTGAAGCTTTTTTGGTCCGAGTTCCTCGTCATTCTTCTTGGCTGTGTCATTCCAGGATCCATAACGCTGCGCACCAGTCATGACATTAGACACTTTCCTGGCTACAGGTGCTACTTCTTCTGGTTTTTGGTCAGCAAGTCTTGCACGCTGTTGTGCCATAAACGCCTTGACGCCCGCTGAGGCACCTGTTTCCTTTGCAGCAGTACGACTTTTAGGCTTGACTTCGGGTTGGGGTTCGGCTTTTGTAGGTTTTTGGGTACGTAAAGAAGAGGCTTTAGTACCTCTTGGTGTAATGGCTGGTTTTCTTGAAGACATTTTCTCTCTCTCTCTCTCTTTCTTTCAGGAAAAAAAAAAAAGTAAAAATAAAAAAGAGGGGTTGAAGATGAGAAACAAGTTTTTTTTTTTCAAAATAACAAAAACGAAATAAAAGGAGAGAGAAAACAACTACATAAAAGGTTTTTTTCTTGTATCACGTGAAGTAAAGGTGATGATGTTCTTGAATGCACTTTTTGCTTTCCTGGAAATAAGGACACATATAAAAAGCTTCTTTAATAAAACTTTCCTTTTTAGGGAATCCGGGAAGATTGTTTCTAGAATCAAATTTTTGGTTCTACTCAAAAGTATGCTGTACATCGTTAGAGTAAGATTCCAAGTTTTCTTTCTTCAAAATAACAAAGAAAGATAAGAGATAAATACTATGCAGTGATAGAGATGTTTATTTTAGTCACAGAACAGGGAGTAGATAACTTAGGCTACCATATAGGTCCCATATACGACCATGGAGTACAGAAGGATAGAAATCGATACGTTCAAAAAAAAAAACTATACCAAAGCTAAAAAATGGTATTCAGTTGCTTCAAAAAAAGGTGATCCCAGAGCAAAGTATCATCTTGGTATTATGTACGAATATGGAAAAGGCTTCGAAACATTTTTGAATAGGGCGATAAGCTACTACAGACTTGGCACTTTCTACGAAGATGGAAGAGGTACTACCCAAGACTGTATATTGGCGGCAAAAATGTATCATAGAGCAACTGAAAAAGATCATGAAGATACTTGTTATCACCTTGCTCAACTCTACCAATATGGAAAGGGTGTTAAGATCGACTATTTAAAGGCGTATCAATTCTAGAAGATGGGTGCAGATCTAGGCCATATAGAAGCAAATAAAGTCTTGAATATCACGCTAGAAACCAAGACCGACTGTTATGGAAGCACAGAGCAGAAATCTTTCAACTCTTCAACAAATGAATATTTTTTTTCAAGAAACTGTTCCGAAATTTAAGAGTTGCATCCTGCAGTTATTTCCGTTTAAATGAAAATTACGAGTATGGCGTCTATAGTGATATAAACATTCGGCTAGGTATTTTTTGGGTCTTTGGATTTGGCACTGGCAAAAACTTGGAGATTGCGTGGAAATATTTCATAAAAAAAATACTCCAATGATTATCCCTTCATGATAAAGAACCTTTTAACTTTAGGATATGGTCGTGACTCCCGTGAAAGGCATGCTATTTTGAAATCATTTGTACAAAATGAAGTATTGATGAATCGAACCGACAAAGAACACCTGTACGAACTTGGTATGATTTTCTTTGATGGTATAGTACAAACACATGATGGCTACACCTTTATTGACAACCACAACGAAAACAATCCCAATGAGTATATTGTAATTGAGAAAGATTATTCAAGAGCATACAAGTATTTTACAAAGGCTGCAGATATGAATCACTCTAAGGCTCTATTAAGACTAGGCATTATGTATCATTGCGGTTATGGTGTTGGCCAAGATGATGAACAAGGTGAAGTTTATTTTATTGATGCTACAAATAAGGATATAAAGCTTTTGGAACACATTGGTTTATTATATCATACACACAAAGATATTCAAAACTTTATATTGGTGTTCGAATGGTATAAACGTCTAGACAAAGGAATATATGAAGAAATAGACGCTTACACACGTCGAATAATGGTTGTAAAAGCACAATCAGGTTTAGGTCTCCTCTACGAATATGGTGATGCGGTAGAAAAAAATTACCAAATGGCCATTGAATATGATAAAGATCTCGCGAGTTCTAACTTTTCGATTGGGGTACATCATCTGGCTTTAATGTATTATCACGGAAAGGGTGTCTCAGTTGATTACAAAATATCTTTTAATCTATTTAAAGAAACTATTGATGCCATGGGATATGCAACAGAACTACCGTTTGTGTATGGCCAAAATAATCCTAATAGAAGCGACTCCCAAAACAATTTTGTATATGGCGCAATAAATGACACGGAATTAAAAGGCGAAAGCTACTACTATCTAAGACTGATGTATAAAAATGGACAAGGTATTCCTCAAGATAAAGAAAAGTCTTAATATTGCTTTAGAGAAGCCCTTATCCATGGGTGTAACCGTGCAAAATATCATATTGGGGATTAATATTTCAGATTCAAATTCTGCAATACATTGTTTATATAATTTCTTTTTTAAACCCAATGCTTCCATTAATTATAAACTGTATGCTCTATTGTTCTCAAATGACTTCCAGTAGCAATTTATGAAATACTAGCAATTTAGTGAATTGTTTATTAAATAGATTAAATGGGTATGCGTATGTACAAACGTTCATTAAGAGAAAGAAAAAAGATACGAAAAAACAGAATGATTTGATTGATTGAACATATTGCATGATTTTTAATTTTGATTGGCTGTAGCTATACATTGACGTCATTCAAAATGCGTTTATACTTTATATAACAACACGCAAATCATGCTACTGGTAACATAAAAAACCCAAGTTAGTCTACTGCCCATTTCAAGAAATAATATATTCCAAGCAAATTCATAGCTTGACAATTAGAATAAATGGAACCAAATGTATCAGCTTTCAAACAATGCCAACCTGTTTTGGGGGTGATACGAAGTAAAACATTATGATTTTGTAAATAATCTTTGTTATCGTTTTAAAGAAAGTTTTCACACGCTTTTCACATGCTTTCCCTCTCTTTTATTTCCCTTTCTTAGTTATACACAATGGATACTCTTCCTACAGAGGTTTTTCGCAAGATCTTCCTTCACCTTGATCAAAAAGAGAAGGTTGAATGCCTAGCAGTATGTATGAAATGGGAGAGTCTAATAAAGAGATATTGTTTATTCCACACTATTCGCATATCAAAATACGAACGACTTGGTCTCTTGATTGAAAGATTAAAAGAGAATCCTCATCATGGCATTCAAATGGAGAGACTGCTCATTGAGCAATGTCATTGCACAGGCACTTTTATTGATCTGAATGAGCTTTTATTGCTCTTACCTAACCTACGTACTTTTTATGTTCGTTCTCGCAGTCATGTCTTTAGGATCACAAAACCAATAGTTGTACCTTGGCATAGAAGCATTGAACGGCTAGTTATTGGAGATCCGCTTTTAATTGATCGATTTTTATCCTGCAATGCCATCTTTTATCGTCTAAAAACACTAGTTATGAATGGGCTGAATTTGGATGAAACCAATCTTTTTGATATACTTGCAAAAACACCAGTACTTACTGATTTACGGATGCGGTCTTGGTCATTCTCTACATCAGCGCTTGAAAAATTACACACCATGTTACCACTTTTGAATACTTTAACAGTCCAATTGAATTTTCTGGATTCCGAATCATCATCATCGTTTTCTACTCTTGATCTAGATACCATTCAACCAGCTCCTCTTATGAAGTCATTTCATATCATCTTCAGCAATAAAACAACGCGAAGGGCAAATCTGGATTGGCTAAACTACATTTCGAAGAAATACACTGAGCTTTCAGAGATCCAATATCGCGAAGACACTTATGTCTCCAATATTAGATTCTTGACAACCGATTATAGGAATAGAGTTGAATTAGAACTACTATTTGGATTCCGTTCACTATTTCAAGTATTGGGATCAAAGTTACATAAAATCTCAATAATGTCACCCAATTTGACTCCTGATGTGTTTGTAGCAATGGACAATTTCAATTGTAAATGCTCAAGCATAACCATTAGTACCGATGACGCTTTTAACTCGTTTCGCTCTTTTATGCAATCAAATCAAATACACTCAATTCGAAAATTAAAGTTTGAAAAACTCGATCCCAACGATATACACTGTTTATCTGTCTTGACAAGTCTGGAAGAACTCTCTTTATCGTTTATAGGGGATGATTGGAATAAGCAAGCAATGGGCATAGCAGATATTCTCAATAGTTGCCCCGAGTCATTAAATTCATTGGAAATATCTCGACTCGCCTTAAACTCAACCAGCAGCGATACTAGTAGACAGCTTTCTCTACTTGAGACTTTGAGGTTTTCATATTGTGACTTTGAAAAAGGTGTTGATCTCCTTTTGAATCAAATGTTACCGAGGCTTCACGTACTAAGTACAGCTTATTGCTCCTATTACCGTAATGAAATTGTACTTCCGACTATTCAATTATCTTGGTTTCATGTGATATTGGATCGATCCTCCTCTTTTGAGCAATTCCGATTTGGGATGAACTATTTGCCAAATTTACTTGTTAAAACAGGATCGGATAAATGTTTATATGTTGGTAAAAGCAATGAAGATGAATGGGATTTTTTGGCAGGCTTTATTCGAACAGGTGAATTTCCACTTTATCATCCTACTAAACCCATTTATGAGTTTGATGCAAAATGTTGTTATACTGCTTGCTTGACCTTGAAGTGTGAATTGGTAGAAGATGTAATTGTTTTATATAACGAATTCTAATACAATAATAAAGAGGCTGGTATATACGTAGAAATACTTTAGGTCTTGATAACTTCAGGGGGGGGGGGGTTTATTTAAAGAGGTTCTTTATGAATTTGTAATGCCACCTAACTCAAGTTTAGAGCAGACTTGTATTTTATAATCATATCCTTTTGCATTTAATTAATGTAGAAATGTAACTGATCACAGAGGACACAGCAAGCATTCCGATTTGTCGGTGCTACGTTGTTTCCAAAAAAGCAAAAAAAAAAAGCAAAAAAAAAAACGCCAGAGCATCTTACTTGTGGATTGTCATATTGTATTATTAGAAACTCGGAGACAACAATAAACAAACAATAGTAATAATAAGGCACACAATAGGCGTGATTATGTACCTTTTTCCTAAACAAATGGTTAATATATAATCAATACGCTGAGTTTATAAAAATTTTCTTAATACAAAAGTAATAATAAACTGATCCAATAAGATGATTCCTTAAACATGTCGATTATGGAAGTGCTTCCGAACCACATGAATATGTTTTTAGATTGTAAAGTACAATGTTATAATTGGAGATGTTCCTTTAAACAAGGATAAATACATAAGTAAAATATTCCTTGATTGGTATATTTTCTGGCACAGACATGCAGGCTCGTGCATATTCCAAATTAATATATTAAAAGTCAGTGTTGATTATACCGATTATACGATTGATAGACATGAAAGGAAATTTAATATAGTACATCTTGTTGATTTTATTTGTAAGCTCTGTTTGTTAGTAACAAAAAGCCGTAAAAAAATATACACTAATGGGTCATTTTGGTTTTTTTTTTTAAAGGATAAAAAAAAAAATATCGTTGTCAAACGACTAAAATGTAATAAATACATGGATCTAAAATCAGGGAGTATATATCCTTTTGCCTTTTCTCTCTTTTTAAAATACAACAACACTATTCACTGAGGCACACTCCAAAAGTAATGTAGGAGCATCCTCTGCTGGATTATATATTGTGCATCTAGAATGTGCCTCGAATGGAATGATACCACTCACTTCCTCCTGTATGATGATTGATCTTCCGTTATGACAGCGTGTGCGGTATAAGGCCCTTCTATCATCCTTTGACGTAGCAACTAGTAACATTGTCTTCCTTCCATGTGTAGAATCCACAACTTCAAAGTGAGATAAGTGATGATTTGGTAAAGATATGTTGGGGTTTGGTATTGTACAATAAATAATTTTTAAGCCACGGAGTAAAGGCATATATCCCGAAAAAAAGGCGTCAAACTGAACTGGAAGGACGACATGGTCAAATGTGAGATGCTTGATTGGAAATTGTCTTCTTAGTGATGAATGGTCGATTTCTAACTTTACGTCTTTCAACTCGAGGGATTCAAGTGAGTCCGGACACATCTCCAAAATGTTGTTCAGTCCAGCTACCTCAAAACCATCTTCATATTGCATTGACAATTTCTTTAGTGCCAACATCCCTCTCGCCCACTGCAAATCATTACTTGACACACAGTCCAACTCGAGTATTTGAATACTTCTATTCTGATTCGACTGTGTTACATTTTTGATGATGGAATCAACCAGTGTCGCGGAAAGTGACAAGTGATGTATCTGACAATTAGCCTCATCCAATAATTCAAACAGGTTGAGCGGAAGTATATTCGATTTAAGATGTAATTGCTTTAACCCAACCCCAATATTCCGGAAAAACTCCCCAAATTGTGTTGAAATATCCGGAATGTTAAGCATTTCATCATCCTCATCGCTATCCTCTTCTTCCTGGCAATTGTTAAAGAACTTTAAATCGCATAGATTTGGGTATTTTCGAGCAATGTACTGGAACCAAATTGCTTGTGTTTCCACGGTGGAGGTCGATTCTGCTTCGTTGATAAAATGGAATTTGGAGATCGACGTAGCGGGTGAGATGTTGAAGAGTAAGGGATCGTATTTCAGTTGTGATTGATCGAATGTAAGTGATTTGAGGTACGGTAGATTTGTATGGAGCAATTCAAGTGAATCAAGAGTGAGTTCAAAGTCATTCACTAGTAGCTCGGTAAGATGAACTAGATTAGAGGCGCCTTGAAAAAAACCAGGTGCAGTTAGACTCTCTCCATCAATGGTTAAGCGTTTCAGCTGACTGCAGTTGTTGGAAACAAAGATGGTATTTGCTAAAGATGGGTTGTCATACAGAAATACATGTTCTATGCGCTGGCTCCAAGGCTGGACTGATGCTGGTGTTTTTGAGAAAACAGTATGAGGAGCGTTCACATAAAACAATCGCAAGTTGGGCAAAAAAAGAATAAGATCGTTCAAGTTTATAGTTTCATGTATGTACAAATTAATAATCAAGTATTCGACCTGAGCTCCTTGCTGTGGCTTCTCGTGAAATATCTTTACCAAGCGTTCCATAGACGCCTTTGAGGCTATATGAATAGTTTGGAACAGACAACAGTTTTCGATTATATCTGCCCATCTCTGGCACACTGACATGCATTGTACTTTGTCTTGCTGATGAAGAGATGTAAAGATTTTCTTTGCAATCTCGACTGGAAGTGTGTTCATGTGATGATTCCGTAAGAAGAAGTAAAATAAAAAAAAAAAATGGAAAAGAAAAATTGAACGGAAAAGAAAAAAAAGAAGGAAAGTGAAATGAGGCTTGTAACAACGCTTAATAATCTATTTATCTAACTATAAATAATCATGTGGCACTAAAATGTACTACTTTGGACCTGACTCCGTTATAGCATAATAACAAACTTTAAACCTGTTAAAGTTTATTGCCATTCCACATTTAATCTCATCTCACCCCACCATGAACAAGGGAGTTTGTAATTTATAATTGTATTTTAATTTACTGTTTCCACCTGAAGATCTCTTTTTTATTGGCGATAATTTTGATTTTCTACTCTCTGGCAAGTTGATTATATTTCATCTGTTTATTCAAGTCGGACTTGATAATATTCATCTTATTTGTGGTCTGCAGTGAAACGTCAAATAGTACTACAAAAATACAAATAGCAAAACATTCTGTTTTCTCTTGGTTTATTTTCATTGCCACTTTCTAAAGGGAATAATAGTCCTTGTTTCTGTTACTAGTTTTGTTAGTAAGAGGTTATATATTTATGTACCTTTTTTTTCTTTTTTATAACATTTCTGGATTACTATTTTTGAGTATAATATGTCAAAAAAAAAATTAACAGTTCTAAAAATAGTCAATGAAATTACACGCATAAATATCAGCGAACTTGCATGAACCAGGTTTACTAACATGCTGTGGATTTGAAAGAGTTCCTACTATATTGTAGAAAGTATTATTCTATTTCATTTATCGGATTAACGCTGATTTTTATATAAAGATCCTTCTTCCATCTATAATCTCACATATCATATCTTAATATAATAGTTATGGGATTAGACGTCAAAAAGAGTGTCTAAATGGCCTAAAGTTAAAGAAAAGACATAGACTGTTAAAAAAATAAAATACTCAAAGTCATTTTAATATTTATTTCTACTATAAAGTGTACTTTGTGTATTAATTCAAATATATGTAGAATTGAATTCTCTAAACATGGACGGTAAGGTCTCCTTGGCGATGCTATTAATACAGTGAAACCTGGAGTTTATTAAAAGAAGGATGGATCGAGTATGATGTTTCTAGTTTCTAAAGGATTACGGTCGAATATGGCAACAGTCTATGCAAATACTTGATATACCATATTTATAAACTTGTGGATGACATTGATAGACATAAAGTGAATACCAATTCAATCATGTGCATTGATTAGCATCGAGTTGTAGATAATATGAACCCGGTTTATAGTACATGGGTGATGCTATTGCTTCATACAAAAGTGACCATTTTATTTACTTTTAGATAAAGAAGTTATTATCAGGAGATACCGTTTTCAGTCTCCAAAAATATTTTTACGACATAAAAGCTATTATGATGATGATATTTCGATATTGAAAAAAACTTTTTTTTTATTTATGTTTTTTTTTTAAAAAAAAAATTCGACTTGAAAAGACGCCCGATGAGATATAAGATTATATTAACGATATAGATAATCATTCGGAATAAACCAGATTCTTGAGCCAGCTGAACGCAATTCTTGGGAGGGTAAACACCACTATGTCTTCTTTGTTCACTAGGTAATGAAATCTGAAATCTCAATCCACATTTGTTGTTATTTGGTTGGTGTTTTATATAATGATTTCTTTTGTAGTGATAATAAAATAATTTTATTAAAAATTATATATCACAATGAGTGAAGTGTTTTGAATTTATATTAAAAAAAAAAACATTATTCATATATATTCTGTAGCACCAAGTCTGGTTGAAATGATACATATTCAAGAATGAAAAACAAGTGAAACTGCTAAACGAGTTAAAGAATCTTTGAAGCAAGAGAACATAAACGACAGTGCTGAGAAAAGTTTTAACTTTCGATAATTTCAATAGTGTTACCACCCTCTATTAAGGTTGAAACTACCTAGATATCAATACAGAATATGCGTTACTCAAAGAAGCTCTAAAAAAATATTCTAAGCCAATCACTAAACATAGAACCGTATCCTCAGTGCAACCCGATATAAATCGTTAAGTGTAGTGTAAAGATTTTTGTTTCACAGTTCTTTCTCTTTATTTTCCTTTTTTTTTTTTAAAAAAAAAAAAAAATGAATCGTCAGGAAAGAGAGTGTAAGCTACATGTTAACATCATTAAAAAAAAACTTTTATCTCACCCTTATTCTCGAAACAAATTAATCAACAGGCGAAAAGGTTGACGTGCCTCCAGATATTGCTGCAAAAGCAAGAGAGGAGGATGCTGCAGCTCAGTTCATTTTGGGAAAAGCCTATTCTTTTGCGACTGCAGTTGAAAACAATCGGATCATAGCATTTGAGTGGATTTATCGTTCTGCAATACAAGGGAATATGGAAGCCCAGTTCAAGTTGGGAGATCTTTATGCTCTTGGCCATGGAACTCCAAAAAGTTTTTCCGACGCATACCAATGGTACACAAAGGCTGCCATTCAGGGCTACAAGAAGGCATTAATTAGAATACACAACCTTTATCAAGAGGACATCAGAATTTACTGCCGTGGTCAAATAAACTCTGATGAAAAGAAATGGACAGATGACGATTTCAAGATGAGTAACAACATCAGGGAGCTGTATGAATATAGGATAGAAAAGAAAAAAGCAATTTTAAGTCATGCCATCTACTACTACACTAGCCAATTCAAGCAGTATCAAGCATCCAACCAAGGAGATCCCAATGTCCAGCTAAACTTAGCTTTTCTTTACCAGCATGGCTATGGCGTTAAGAAGTGTATTAGGTGGGCTTTTGAGTACTATGCATTGGCAGCTGAACAAGGAGACATTGATGCACAATATAATCTCGGTACTCTCTATCAGAAACGCACAAACATGAAATTTAACTATCAGCATGCCTTCAAATGGTACACCGAATCCGCTAAAGGTGGAAATAGAGCTGCCCAAAAATATTTAGCTTATTTTTACCTTAAAGGACTAGCTACTGATATTGATTACGACATCGCACTTTCTTGGTATATTAAAGCAGCTGAAGCTGGTGACTCAGAAGCACAAGTCATTCTTGGAAAACTATATCGAAAAGGCGATTATATCAAGCGGGATCTATCAGTCGCAGTCAAATGGTATTTACTAGCGGCTCGACAAGGTAACATTGTAGCTCAGAATTGCTTGTCTCAACTACAGCAGCGCGGTATGATCAGCAATATTAAACTGGAAAAAGAAGACATGTCAGAATATGTTACAGAGGGTTCGTTGAATAAACGACTATGTACAAAGCTGTCGATGGATATATCCAAACTCGGCGCTGCATCCAAGTTTAAGCAGCTAAATAAACTTGCTAAATACGCCCTTATTGGTGATGGACCTGCAATGTATGAAATCGGTCTCAAATACTACCACGGTGGGAACGAGTTTATTCAAAATCGAGATCAAGAGACTGGAATAAAATGGATCAAGAATGCTGCAAATACCGAACATAAGGATGCTCTATTACTGATTGCTGAACTATACAAGAAAGGGGATTCAATCGAGCAAGATTACCATAAAGCCAGCATACAATACAAGTCTCTCGCCAAACAAAAGGATGCCGACGGTCAATGTAATGTTGGTATCATGTACAATGAAGGTCTCGGTGTTCGTGAAGACCCACTAGAGGCAAGCAAATGGTTTATGTGGGCAGCGGATCAAGGAAATGCATCCGGTCAATATAATTTAGGCATGTTGACATATCTTGGTCGAGGTTTACGCCAGGATGAAAAAACGAGTATAAACTTGTTATATCAATTAGCATGTATGAGAAACCCTCAAGCATGCTTTCAACTTGGTAGTATTTATTTTTATGGCCTGTGGTCTGTTGTTGAGGATAAAAAAATCGGTATAATACTATGGGACTTTGCGGCAAAAAATGGAGACACTCACGTTCAATGGGAGCTGGCTAATAAATTCAAGGAAGGAACGGAAGTAAAACAAAATATACAAAAATACATCAGATATCTTACCATGGCAGCAACATCTGGTAGCGGCAAAGCCCAATATCACTTGGCTATTGCATATCTGAAAGGATACGGCGCCCAACATGATCATTTTAAAGCATACAACTTATTTAAACAAGCGAGCGATAACGGCCATTTATTTTCGCAATGGATATTCAAGACTCCAATGGAATACGACTATGATGTTGGAGAGATTTCCAAAATAATAGACATGTTTGCCGAAATCACAAAGGAAGGAATAGATGATTTAAGCTACAATATTGGATCCACATATGAGCACGGGGTGCGAAATGCACGGCAATATGTTTTTAATATAGATTATACTAAAGCTGAGGAATGGTACCTGGCTGCTTCAAACAAAGGAGATGCAAGAGCGGACTATCGTCTTGGTATTATGCACGAATTAGGTAGAGGCGTTGAGAAAAACTTGAGAGTCGCCATGAAATACTATAAAAGAGCCTCTATAAAAGAAAATAGTAATGCTATTTGTAGACTCGCATACATCTATCTCAGTGGACACAGTGTTACTCGCTATAGACTGTTTTGTATGTCTTTTAATGGATACCATATCAATCGGGACTTGTTGAAGGCATTTCATCTGTATACAAAGGCATCTGCTATGGGACATGAAGAAGCAACCAAGGCATTGACAGTGCTCAAAAGCTATAAAAAAAGTGATATGACTTTTGATGTTTCATTGGAAAAAGATTTACAAATAATATTTGATAAAGAAAACCAGATCAGTATGTTAGAAAAAGCAACAGAAGAAGGATATACTGGGCTACAGTATCAGATTGGAATAATGTACGAAAACGATAATAATATTTCAAACGCCATTAAATGGCTTAGTCTTGCTGCAGATATTGGAGTGACAGATGCCTACTACAGACTTGGCACTTTCTACGAAGATGGAAGAGGTGCTATCCAAGACTGTATATTGGCGGCAAAGATGTATCATAGAGCAGCTGAAAAAGATCATGAAGATGCTTGTTATCGCCTTGCTCAACTCTACCAATATGGAAAGGGTGTTAAGATCGACTATTTAAAGGCGTATCAATTCTATAAGATGAGTGCAGATCTAGGCCATATAGAAGCATATAAAGTCTTGAATATCACGCTAGAAACCAAGACCGACTTTTATGGAAGCACAGAGCAGAACTTTTTCAACCCTTCAACAAATGAATATCAAGCTTCGCTCTTCATGTGCAAACATATTGCTGAGCACGGAGATACTGATGTACAGTTCCAAGTCGGGTTTGCCTACGAATACAGCGTCTTGGAGCCAAATTATATGGAAGCCTATAAATGGTATACCATGGCCAAAGATTCACACAAAGACGCTATGTACCATCTTGGACTGCTATATGAAAAAGGTTTGGGCGTTTCTCAAAGTTATCAAAAATCCAATCAGCTATATCAGCAGGCAAGTCAGTTAGGCAGTAGTGATGCTCTTTATCAACTGGGTAATGTATATCGTCATGGGAGAGGCGTAGAAATTGATTCGGAAAAGGCGATCAGGTGCTATACACGTGCGGCTAAACTTGGTGATCCAAAACATCAATGCGAGCTTGGAAGTCTGTATGAAGACGGTGAACTTGTCCAGAAGAGTATACTAGAAGCCCTCAAATGGTATACAAAAGCATATCTTCAAGGATACGATCGTATAGGACCAAAACTGGATACGATGGACGTAGGAAAACCATATGAAGATTTCTTTTTCAAGAAGCTGTTCCGAAATTTAAGAGTTGCATCTTGCGGTTATTTCCGTTTAAATGAAAATTATGAGTACGGTGTCTATAGTGGTGTAAATTACCGACTAGGTAGTCTTTACGCATTTGGACAAGGAACTGATAAAAATTTGAGGATGGCATGGGATTACTTTTCTAAAAAATACGACCGTTTTCATGGCGCTTTAATTGAAAACTTTCTGTTTTTGAAATACAATGGTCTTAGCTCCAGTCAAAAGAGTGATATCTTGAAAGCATTTGAAGAAGATGAAGTATTTGTGAATCAAATGAATGTGGAAGAACAATACACATTCGGAATGATTTTCTTTGACGGTATTGTACACACACAAAATATTGTTAGGGAAAATGTAAAAAAAGGTTATACTCCGATTGATGCTCAAGACAAAAACGATCCCAGTCAATATATTGTAATCGAGAGAGATTACTCCAGAGCATTCAGGTGTCTAAAGAAGGCGGGAGACAAAAACCACGCTGAAGCTTTACTCCAGCTTGGAGTTATGTATCATTGTGGTTATGGCGTAGATCAAAATAGTGAACAAGGTGAAAGATACTTTGATAAAGCAACAGTCCAGGATGCCGAATTTATGGGTCCCATTGCTACACTATATCATATTTCTAAAGAAATACAAAACTTTACCAAGGCATTTGAATGGTACAAGCGTTTAGAAAAAAGACTTGGCGAAGAATTAGATGAAACTGGCCGCGATAAAACCAATGAAAGAGTACAATCAGGTTTGGGTCTCCTCTATGAATATGGTAATGGCGTGGAACAAGATTATCAAAAGGCCATAGCATACTACAAGAAACTTACGGACGTTCACATGAGTATAGGCACGCATCGTCTAGCTTTAATGTATTACTATGGAAAAGGTGTTCCGGTTGACTATAAAGAATCTTTTGATCTATTTAAAAAAGCCATTCCTTCCTGGGGATGTAACTTAGACCTGCCATTTGTGTATGACCGAATCAATTTTGATGGAAATAACTCTCAAAACAATCGGATATATTGTACAATGAATACTCGTAAAGTAGAAGGTGAAAGCTACTATTACCTAGGGGTGATGTATAATAATGGAGAAGGTACTCCTCAAGATAAGGGCATGGCTCAATTCTACTTTGGTGAAGCTTTTAAACAAGGATGTGAACGGGCTAAATATAAAATAGAGAAATAATGTTTCAAATCCGAATATCTAATAAACATCTTGATTATAAAAACCCTTCTTCTTATGAAAGTGCTTTGTGTTAAAGCATTGAATTGAATACCTATAAATTTCTTTCATTTAATCTGTTAGTTTCTATTATTTATTTGAAATACAGTGCCTATTGCTATCACGTTCTGCTTTCACAATGGATTATTATTTTTCAGGAACAAAATAGTGTGGCTTATACTTTATTCATTTTAAATGCCGATGTCAGTTATTTTTTTTTATAAAAAAAATCTTGAAAATGCTCTCCACTTTCTTTATAACAATATAAAAAATATAACAATGTCAGATCAATCGATTACAAGTTATTGCGTTGAATATGCTGCTACCCAACAGTCAAAGTGCGAAGATTGCCAAAAGATGATCCCCCATAAATCGCTTCGCGTTGCCGAGATCTACAGAAAGAATAAAAAGGTTAAGAAGAACCAAGCAAAACACACTTGGTATCACTTCAAGTGTTTTAAAGGTAGAAGAAAGAAAATTAATGCTTTTATGTAAAAAGAGACTTATCACATCAAATTTATAGTACCAAAAATGTTGACATTTTTACCACTCGAATTGTTCAAAGGATATCCCAGTTTGGAAGAAAAAGACAAAGTGCGTGTACAAAAGGTCATTAAAAATGGCATTGGATCATGTTGGAAGGATATGGCATTGAAAGAGAAACAAGAAAAGGAGGAACAACAAGAAGAAGGAGCAGAAGAATCAAACAAGTCAAAGAAGAGAAAGGCACAAGCTGATGATGATGAGGATATTGATATGACAGCTGAATTGACTGGTACTCAGGATAAGAAGAAACCCAAGAAGAACCAACCCAAGAATAAGAAAGAGGCTGAAAATAAGAAAGATATTGATACAAAGAAGAAGAATACATCACCAGCAAATAAGAACAAGAAAGAAGATACTAAAAAGGGGCCTAAAAAGCTTGTGAAGAAAGAAGATAAAAAGCAGCCAACCAAAGTGAAGGAAGTTAAATTGGCAAAGGATGATCAACTTGAATTAGAGAGTATTGCAAACGAATTTAAAATGCTCCAAGAACAATAAAAAAAAAAAACAAAACGAATATGAACAGTGCTTACAGTTATTTGCTTATTTATTACTGTTGTTTTATATAAAAAAAAAGCCAGCCTTTTTGATTTGGTTTTAATCTTGTTATGTTTTAGTGTTTTTTGTTTTACCACTTTTTGCTATAAACAGTGTGAATAAGATGAAAAACGTCTTCTTTCACTTGTATTAACATAGAGCTCTGCAATAGAGTTCTCTAAACCGACATAAAGGCTTTTGTTATTAGGTGAAAACGCTAAACCTGCGATGTGGGGATGTGGACCTGATCCAAATGGCTTTAGTGACACGATCTGCCTTTTATCAAATGTTCTCATATCCAATATATTGACTATTGAAACATGCTATGATATACATCATCAGTTTACTTATGTACATTAAATATATACACAATGATCGTAACCACTCACCTCAGTATATGCCAGCAAATCTAAGGGTCCTTTACTGAATTGGATAGCACGTGCCGCCTTTTTAGATCTCCTTTTCTAATGAAAACAATAAATCATGCTGTTAAAAATGGAGAAAAGTAAATCAATTAACATACTTCTGTTGAATTAACTCTAAAGATGGGTTCTTTTCCATTTTGAATATCCCATGCTGTAATGTGACCATCTTGACTTGTAGTAGCAAAAATATCAGATGATGAATTCCATGCACAAGATGCGCACGGATCTCTTGATACTTTTTTTGTACAAATAATCAATTAATATGTACATAAGTTTAGTTTATAAATAAAAACTCACCTTTATAACTTGCTATTTTCTCATAACGATGTGAAGATATTGAATAAAGATGGGATTCACCAGAATCATCCACACAAACCATCTTTCTTCCATCAGGACTAACTGAAGCTATAACTTATGTTTATTGTCTTTGCCTTTCCACTTTAAACCAATTTTTATAAATACCATAATTAGCAGCAGAGGACATTTTGAGTGACACAATATTATGCATATTCGGTACATCATACACTAGAACAGATTCATCATTATTACAAACTGTTAACCGAATATCATTGCTTCCGTGTTGTGATAAATGAATCGAGTTGTTCATTCCAGAACCAGTGTTGAAACTTTTTTGCCTTTTTATATATTCATTTATGTTATTTTATAGGGTATGACCATGGTGTTTGCTATTAATATTTTACCATTCACCTGATAAGTCTTTTATTAGTGCTCCACCGTATCGACCAGCTAAAGCCAAATAACCGAAACTATTTTGTAATAAATCATTAAATGCATCGTCATTATTTTTTTTTTAAAATATTAATCATCGTGCAGCATACTTTGTATCTATTGCGGTCGGTTCAAATGGTAAACCTGATATCAGTTTGGAATCTTGTTCTGTTTTTGTATTAAACTTTATATAATTAATTAATAAACAAAAATAAATAAATAAAAAAGAACAAAAGAGAATAGCCTTACACTGAAAATAGAATCTCGAATAGGATGAATGATAGTGTTATTTTTAGGACTTGCTATCAAGCTTCTTAGTTGCCTAATATTAGAGTGGATTAGAAAAGCGGTTTATAATTTATAGTAAACACAAACCAATGTGAGATTGTTGTCGGGACATCATTGTAGTATTTAAATTGCTTGAATATAAATTGTCCATCGTTTTGACTGTTTATAAAAGTAATATTCAATATCATTTGCTACTATTAATTTTATTATTGATATTTTACACATCGCTTTCAAGTGAAGATGGCTGTGTTCCTATTGATTTGATCCGAAACATATTTAATAGATATTAAACGAAAAAGAAAAATACAAAAAAAAAAAAGAAAGAGAGAAAGGTTGGCGTAAAACACATTGCAATTTATCTTGAGTAAACCAGCTACTCAGGTGACATGAATCGGGTGTTCAATGCAAAGTATAGAAATAGTAAAATAAAATGATCAGTGCTTACTCTTACTTCTTATCTCCATTTTTACTCAATCTAAACTTATCTTAAATGATAAGATTTTTGTTTCTCTTCTTCTATTGCTTTATTTAAAAGGAATTAAAAGAGAGAGAACATAGTTCCAGAGAACAGAGAATTCGAACTAGGGAATTGCCATTTAAAGTTTGAACCTATTCAAAATAAAGAAAAAAGTGCAAAGGAAGAGCCATTTTTAGTATTGTATTTCTTATTCTCGGTTCCACACCTACACGTGATTAAATCATTAATCTATTAAGGGGTTAGGTGTTTTTTCTGTTGTATGGTTTCTTGCTATATAGGAGAAAATGTCAATAAGAAATAAGGAAGGGAAAGAAACGGAAGAAAAAAACCTCAAAATTGAAAAAGACAAATCCATGGCGTTAAGCACATGTTTTGATTAATGTTTATTAGTACAAAGGATTTTACTCGAATTGGTGCATCAGTTCTGCTGTCTTGAAACTGTTTAAAGGTTCTATAAAATGACTCAAGTATTATTTTTCAATCTGCATCAGTATCTGTGTTGATATTCCACTAAAATACCTTCAGCGGGTCAATATGTTTTAGGATACAGCCTTTGTTTCTTTAAATAACACTCCTATTAAGGCACATAAGTTATATGGAGCCTTTGACTAGTAAAGGGTGAGTAACATGGAAAGGGATAACGGAAAATAAAAATCCTCTCAAATCAGAATTTATCGTGTAACAGAAGGAAAATTGCTTGCATGAATTAACGTCAGTTTAGTGCGAGAACATTCGGCATGTTCAAGATCATTAACTTTATCCTTATTATTAAATCAGTAATCAAGATATCGAAAATCTCTACTTTTCATTTTTGCTGAACTTTTCAATAGTCAATTAAACAAATCCATCTTTTCAAAGCAATGTTTGGTTGATTTATACTGAAGACATTGTAGGTATGAGCAGAAGTGGTTGATTCCTTGCATTATATGGAATTTTAGTATTACGTTAATCGGTTATATTAACTTGTCAATCCAATTTAAAAGCCTGAGCTCTCTCGCAGCAGAAATATATTTAAAAAGGATGAGAAATAGAAATCAAGAATAATATTTCTAATATTACGTTTTTTCTTCTAGATAGAATGGTATATTCTATCCAATTGAAGTATATAGCTTGGATATAATCAGACATAGTTTTATACTATTCATACCATTATAATGTGCTATAAGAAGAGAGCTCCATTGAGCCGAATCAGGATCAGAGAGCCTCTTGTTCCATAAACAGACTATTTTTTAAACGGCGAATAATAGTAACCATTTGATTTATCAAGCCGTTGTCCTGATATATCCGCATCCATCCATCCATCCATTTTTCTCTTTTCATCCATCCATCAGTTCATAAAGAAACATGGTAAAGTACATTGGTATTTACTCACAATTCCATCCAACTTATATGTCTCTATTTATCAGTCTCACAGAAAGTACGAAGCCCCTCGTCATGGTCATTTAGGTTTTGGACCTCGTAAGCGCACCCGCAGCCACCGCGGTCGTGTCAAGGCCTACCCCAAGGACAATAATAAATTACCTGTTCACTTGACCGCCTTTATGGGTTATAAGGCTGGTATGACTCACGTTGTACGTGATCTTGAACGTCCTGGTTCCAAGATGCACAAGAAAGAAATTGTTGAAGCCGTTACTATTATTGAAGCCCCTCCCATGGTTGTCATTGGTATGGTTGGTTATGTCGAGACTCCTCGTGGTCTTCGCTCATTGACCGCTGTCTGGGCTGAACACTTATCTGAAGAGGCCAAGCGTCGCTTCTACAAGAACTGGTACCGCTCCAAGAAGAAGGCATTCACCAAATACGCAGCCAAATTTGCCGATAGCAGCAACGATGTTGCCCGCGAAACCGAACGTATCAAGAAGTATTGTTCCGTCGTTCGTGTCATTGCTCATACACAGGTTTCAAAAGCCAAGATTCATCAACGTAAAGCACATGTTATGGAAATTCAATTAAATGGAGGTAGTGTTGAACAAAAGGTTGATTTCGCTCGAGCACATTTCGAAAAGGAAATTCCTGTTGGTTCCATTTTTGAACAAAACGAAAACATTGATATTATCGCAACTACAAAGGGTCATGGATTTGAAGGTGTCACTGCCCGTTGGGGTACCAAGAAGCTTCCTCGCAAGACACATCGTGGTCTCCGTAAGGTCGCCTGTATCGGCGCCTGGCATCCTTCCAGAGTCATGTACTCTGTTGCTCGTGCTGGTCAGCGTGGTTACCATCGTCGTACTGAGATCAACAAGAAGATCTACCGTATTGCCAATGGTGCTGATGCCAAGTCTGGTACTACCGAGTATGACTTGACCGAGAAGACCATCAATCCCATGGGTGGTTTCCCTCACTACGGTCTTGTCAACGAGGACTTTGTCATGATCAAGGGTGGTTGTGCTGGTTCCAAGAAGCGTGTCATCACTCTTCGTAAGTCTTTGACTGTCCACACCTCTCGCAGAGCTCTTGAACAGGTTAGTGTTTTTTATTTATTTTTTGTGTTTACGCTCGGAATTGAATATGCATTGTTTTGATTGCCATTCTTTACTACTCCTTTTACTTTATCTTTACATTTCTTTACTAACGTTTAATCCATTTAAAAATAGATTTCCTGCAAGTTCATTGATACTTCATCCAAGTTTGGTCATGGTCGTTTCCAGACTGCTGCCGAGAAGCACCAATTCATGGGCACTCTCAAGAAGGATCTTTAAATACTTTTTTTGAAATAAAAACAGTTTACCGCCTAATTGATTTTGGTGGAATTAAATAAACTAGAAATATTTTCAACAGACTTGAGGCTTTATTTGTTTATTTGTACCAATGTCTAGACTAAATTCTAAAAAAATTGGATCGGCAATGCATAAATCATTCAAAACATGTAGTAGTCTTTATTTGTTTACTTAAAAAAAAACGCGACTAGTAATGCTTAACAAGTCGAGTTATCGGCCATCTTAAAGGGACTCTTGACCTACCCCATACCTGAAGCTATCACTCACGCCCACACTCAAGTAGGTTAAGTGCAGATCAATCAGCAATCTATCAGTTGGGCAATAATGTATGAATTTAATGACTTGAGTTAATACTTTACTACAATCATTGGTTTATTTTTAATTGGAGCAGTGTCAATGCAAGTTTCTTTAAAGACATTTTCGACTGGTCTTCCTACTTATAAAATCACTTGTGAAGATAAACGAAAAGAAGAGTGCCATAATGTGTATGCTTGTACTGATATACTAAGGAGAACGTAATTACTTATGCTTTGAGTTCAGAGTTTTGCATATTATTTATGCATGAAATTAGCTCACTTAAAAAAAAAAAGCAAAACAATTTAAGGAATATGGTAACATGAAATGAATATAAATATATATCAAGATAAAGAATTATTGATATACTAAGTAAAAGAACAAGTAATGTGCCTCTTTATGAGTTTAGATGACTTCCAAGAAAAATGCCTATTATCCAAAAATCCTTATATTTTAAGAAATGATAAAATACGCACAACGATGATCAATAATTTTGTCTACTTAATTTACTTTTAATTGGCTTCACACGTGCCTTTTTGGATTATTAATACATGTTTCTTAAATTAGAGAAGTATTCTTTGTTATTAAATAAGTATTATATAACATAAAAGCATGAAGAGTGGAACAGGAAAATATATTCTCCCATTCTTTAAACAGAAACGGCCTTTCAAAACCTTAATTTCTGTACAGTCAGCGAGTTTATCTTCTGGAATTCAAAAATAGCGTGCATACGTAAAGCTAAATTTACCAAATCGATTGTTAACTCACCGTGTGCACCGAGACTTCTTTTAAAAAAAAAGATACTTATTTAATGGAGGTACTGTCTTTTAAAACCTAATATCTTATATCTTCAATAATAATACTAATGGTTTGAATTCATATCACTTAGGAACCAAAATACATATATATTTGTCATGATTATTATTTTTTTAAATGCAGATAGGTCGCGTCATTTAAAAAAGGAAAAGCTTCTTTTATCTTGAATAATAAAAGCAACTTGTTTTTGCATTTCTTTTTTTTTCTTTTTTTCTTCTTATTTATAAGTACAAATATATAAAAAATGCTTGACAAATACGATCCCGCCACTTATAACCACAAATATGCTAATGTAAATGGTATTCGTTTACACTATGTCGATGAAAATCCCACTGCCAGCAAAGCTTTGTTGTTGGTTCATGGTTGGCCCGACCTGTAAATATTATACAAAGAATTGATTCTTTTATATACAAAATATTGATATGAAATATTATTTTAGTTGGCTTGGTTGGAGAGAACAAATCTCTTTCCTTGTTGATCTTGGTTATCGTGTGATTGTTCCATCTCTCCGTGGTTTTGGTGAGAGTGTAAGTAAAAAAAACCGAGATGCATAATGGGATGGGAAATTGAGGATTAAAAATAAATTTAAAAACATTCGTGTAACATTTCATATTTTTTTTTCTACCAAAGGACGGTCCTGCTGATCCCAAAGAATACGGCTTTGGTACTGTTTCCAAAGATTTGGCTGAACTTTTAGATCACTTAAGCATTCCTACAATCACCGTTATCGGACATGATTGGGGAGGAATGGTCGTCTGGCGTTTTGCCCAGTTTTATCCTGATCGCGTCACTGCTGTCGCCAGTTACTGTACACCTTATTCTCCAGCTGCCACCCAAAAAATCACCCTTGAACAAGTTGTTGCCGTTCTTCCCAACTTTACATACCAGCTTTACCTCAACACACCCGAAGCCGAGAAGGATATCAATGAAAATATTGGCAAGTTCTTCCGTCGTGTCTTCCGCCCTGTCAAGGATGCCGCTGGTCCACTTATTGATCCAAAGACACACCGTCTTGCTGAAGGCCGTCCTGATATAGCTCGCAGTGAATACCTTCCCGAAAAGGTTCTTGACTACTACATTAAAGCTTACACAGCACAAGGCGCTCGTGGTGGTTTGAATTGGTACAAGCAGACAGAAAACAACTATGAGCAGTGTAAGGGTCTTGATCCCATTATCAACCAGCCTGCCATGATGGTTATTGCTGACCTCGATAGAGCTTTACCTCCTTCCATGTCCGCTGGTATGGACAAATTTATTCCCAAGCTTGAAATGCATACTGTTACCGGTTCTGGTCATTGGATTCTTTGGGAAAGACCTGAAGAGTGTAATGCATTGTTGAAGCAGTGGCTATCTAAGGTCTACCCTGCCTCAAAGCCCCAATTGTAAAAAATAACAAATATCGTTTTTTTTTCTGAAAAAAATAAAAATAAAACCAAACATAGGCATAATAACATATAAAAAGTACATGATACTATTTTAAGCTTTAAGAGACTTATTTTTAAAATGAGATAACTATCTGGTAGCTGTGTATATTTGAATATTAAGAAGAGGAAATCCTTCTACGATTGCCAACCAATCACAAATGGATGTTTATTATTAAGGGCTATGGCAAGCTTTCTAATAAAATATTAAATAGGTTTAATAAATGCTGCTCAATTAAGAGATAGAAATTACCATTAGCAGAGTCGTCATTGTATTTGTAAATTTTGTAATTATCCTTTTAATACCATCTTTGTATTTTCCAACCTTCATCATTTTAGAAGTATAGTAAAAAAAAAAAAAACTTAAGAAAAAACATATAAACGTCAGGTTTATCATAAAATATATATATTTTCTACGAAAGAGATTTTTACAAATAAAAAGAATTCTAAATGATAACATTATACAGATTTCTGCTGTGGCTTTCTAACGTATTCGTCATAAATGGTGTATTCAGTAAAAGGTCGCTTTCCCAGTAAATTTTCCATATCTTCTCTATTAATAACTTCCTTTTCCAATAATAGTTGGGCAACCTTTTCAATGTCACCCTTCTTCTCTGTCAGTAAGTCAACAGTGCGTTTGTAAGCATGGTTCACCAGTTTGCGTACTTCTTCGTCAATAAGTGTACCCGTTTCTTCAGCGAAAGGTTTAAGGAATGTCTGATCGTTCTGGGGATCTGTGAAGGAGAGAGGACCCACTTGTTTGTTCATACCATATGTAGTAACTTGTGCGTAAGCATTCTTGGTAACCTTTTGAAGATCATCGTGAGCACCTGTTGTGATGGATTCAAAGAAGATTTGCTCAGAGACACGTCCACCCAGGGTCATACACATACGATCAAGTAACTGCTTCTCAGAGAAGAGATACTGATCCTTTGGAAGGTATTGTGCATAACCCAATGCGGCAGAACCACGAGGAATAACAGAAACCTTGAGTAAAGGATCAGCATGTTCCAAGTACCAGCCTGCAACAGCATGACCAGCTTCATGATAAGCAACCGTCTTCTTCTCTTCAGGTGACAGAATTCTCGATTTCTTCTCTAAACCTGCGATGACACGTTCGATAGCGTCTTCAAAATCCTTTTCCTCGACGCTATCCTTTGTATGGCGAGCAGCAATCAGAGCAGCTTCATTACAAACGTTATGGATATCAGCACCAGAAAAGCCAGGTGTCAAAGCAGCCAATTTACGTGAAAGGATAGCCTTGTCAACATGCGTCTTAATGGGGTTAAGGTGCACCTTGAAAATATCAGCACGGCCGCCAATATCAGGACGATCAACCGTAATGTGACGATCAAAACGACCAGGTCTTAATAATGCAGGATCCAGCACATCCGAGCGATTGGTACCAGCCAAAACAACAATATGCTGACTCGAGTCAAAACCATCCATTTCCACAAGAAGCTGATTCAATGTGCTTTCACGCTCATCATTACCACCACTCATCTGTCCACCCTTACCACGAGCCTTACCAATAGCATCAATTTCATCAATGAATACAATACAGGGGGAATTCTTTTTAGCCATGGTAAACAAGTCTCTTACTCGAGATGGACCCACACCAACAAACATTTCTACAAATTCTGAGCCAGAGACACTAAAAAAGGGAACACCAGCCTCACCAGCGGTTGCCTTTGCCAACAATGTCTTACCAGTACCTGGGGGACCTGAGAGCACAGCACCACGGGGTAATTTTGCTCCCAATTTTTCATAGATGCCTGGGTTTTTCAAAAAGTTGACAAACTCCATAATTTCCACCTTGGCCTCGTCAGCACCAGCGACATCCTTAAATTTGACATTGACTTGATTCTCCTGATTGAACATCTTTGCCTTGCTCTTACCAATACCAAAGATACCACCACTTTGGCCCCCAGGACCCTTCTTTGTCATGTAGTAGAGTACACCAATGATCAAGAGGGTGGGTGCGAAATGAAGCAGGGCCTGGAAGGGACTGACCTCATCATGAAAGGTGACTGGAATACGTTCTTGGGAGGGAATACCGAGTTCTTTTTGGGCATCTTCTAAATGACGTTCAAATGAATCGACTGATCCGATCGAAAAGTAGAAGCGAGTGGATGGGGGTACTCCCAGAGAATTTGCCTCATGTCGTAATGTCACTTTGACTCTACTGCGATTGATCACTTCCAACTTATCCACAAGCCCCTTCTCCAAGAACGATGATTGGAACTGCTGCCATGTTAATTCACGGGCATTCTCGGATTCAGGTGCCACTGCCTTGTAGAGGAAGTAACTACCAAAGGCTGTACCTAAAATAACGTTCATATTTGGCATTTCTGGTGGTTTATTATTGTTATTGTTGGGGTTGGGGTTGCTATTATTCGGGGGATTTGATTTTTTATTGGCGCTTCCATTATTCTTTCCAAAAAATCCTTCAAAACCTTTTGGAATGTTATTATTGTTGTTTTCTGAAGTATAGAAACGTCTGTTATTCAATATAGCACGATTACTGGTCGTGCGGTTTACTAAATGTCTGATAAAAGTTCTTTTTGAACTCGCTAAACCAATGTTAGATAACATTTAAGTATTAAAAAAAATGAATGTATTAATAATCAAGAAAGAAAAGAACAAAGAGAAGAAAGCAGTAAGACGACTGACAGCAAAAAAGGGGAGAAGAAAAACTTAAGCACGGTTAAAATCGACCCCAGACAATTAAAAATTGAGTCATAACTATGGATTATTCCGGAGAAAAGCGGCATTTCATTTTACTTTTCTTAAAAAAAAAGGAACTCATTGAAATAGTTTTTGATCGTTATAGAGAAAGTTTATTTTAATTTAAAGAAATATATAAAATGACAAATGAAGAGAAATAATTTATAAATGTGTTATTTAGTTCATGAAGAGCATACCAGAGCGCTCATAAGAGTTGGAGATCTTCTGGATAGCGTTAATATAAGCAGCAGTTCTAAAGTCAACGTTCTTGAGGTTGGCAGTCTGTCTAGTTTCCTCACAAGCTTGAATCATAGTATCCTCAAGACCAGAGTAGACGAGATCCTCTTCTTCAGCACCGTGAACAATAGCCTTGCGTTCAGCCTCAGTGAGTAAACGACCAGCGTTTTGTTCAACAAGCTCAACAACCTTGCGGCGAGCCTGTTCATCCCATTTCTTGTTCATACGACCGAAACGGACGTGAGAAAGATTCTTGAGCCACTCAAAGTAGGAGACGGTGACACCACCAGCGTTCAACAACAAATCGGGAACAACAACTTGACCGTTCTTCTCGAGGATTTCATGGGCAGCGGGGGTTACGGGACCGTTGGCACCTTCACCAATGACCTTGGCCTTGATCTTATCAACGTTACGTAAACCAATCTGGCGTTCGAGGGCAGCGGGGATAAGGATATCACATTCAACTTCCAAGATGTTGGTGGAGTGATCAAAGAGTTGAGCAGTGTTGGAGTAACCGCTGAAAGATTGGTTGTCCTTGTAGTATTTGTAGAGTTCATCAACGTTGAAACCGTTAGGGTCATAGATAGAACCGTATTGTTCACCGACACCGACAACCTTGGCACTATTTTTAAAAAAAAAATGTGGTTAATAATCTAGTATAAAAAAAAAAGATGTACTTTTCTTTTTTTAAATAAAAATAATATTTACCCATTCTCTTCGAAGAACTTGGCAGCGTGATAACCGACGTTACCGAAACCTTGGACAACAACAGTGCTACCCTTGATATCACCGCTCAAACCAGTTTTCTTTTGGACTTCGGGGTAGCTCAAGAATTCACGGATACCGTAGTAGACACCCAAACCAGTAGCTTCGTTACGGCCACGGACACCACCTTGATTAACAGGCTTACCAGTGACACAACCAGCAGCGTTTACATCACCAATGTTGAACTGGGCATAAGTATCTTGGATCCAGGCCATTTCTCTGGGACCGGTACCCACATCAGGAGCAGGAACATCAACACCAGGACCAATGAAGCCCTTTTGGCACAATTCCATAGTATAACGACGGGTGATTCTTTCCAATTGAGCGGGAGTGTACTTCTTGGGGTTGATCTTGATACCACCCTTGGCACCACCGACTATTACAATTGATTAGTGAATATATCCATTTATGTATGACATTTGAATAAACTTACAAGGAACATCAACGACGGCACACTTGTAGGTCATAAGAGAAGCCAAAGCTATTTTAAGAAAATGATAAGAATACTGATTTATGACGTTTCAGAACATTGACTATATTACCTTCAACTTCTTGCAAATCGACTTCCTCAGAGAAACGAATACCACCCTTGACAGGAAGTCTGTGGCGAGAGTGCTGAGCACGATAACCTTTTATTTATAGATAAATTAGTATTCAAATTTTCTATTTCCCCAAATATACTCAAATTTATTATATACCTTCAATGACTTCGTATTTTCCATTACCAACTTCAATGGGGAAAGTGACACGAAGGACACTGTCGACAGCTCTCAAGTGGTCCAAGGTGTGGGATTGAACATCACTGAGTTTGGCAGCGTGATCGTAGTACTTTTCAACAGATTGCAAGAAGGAAGGTTCGTTGTCACCACAAGCAATTTCAGTGGCAGCTATAAAAAGAAAAATCATTTTTTATGAGAAAATTGGTACTTTAGTGCGTGCTTTTTTGGTGCTTACAGGTTGACAAGTATCTAGCAGTAATAGGGAAAGCAGAGCGTTTGATTTGACGAGAGCTGATAGCGGTCAAGGTACTGGAAGGTAGGAGAAAAAGTTAATATTAAATTTGAAATCTGCCTTTGTGTATAATTTGAGACTCACGGTAAACTTCTAGCTAAGAAAGACATTGTTTTGCTTTAATAAATCCAAGTGAATGTAGATGATATTAGTGAAGAAAAAAATTTCAATTGGGAAACGCCAGGCCTTTATATATGAATTAGAAAGGGAGGAACGTTTCGGATCAAACTTTTTTAAAAAATAAGATAAAAAAATAATTAAACTTCCATTACTATATTGGATCGATTAGTGGTATAAAGAAACAAGACGAGAGGAACATCTCCACATTTTATTTTACTTTTGACCTAAAAGGGTGAATAATAAAAAAGTATATTAAGCTCCGTCGAATGAGCTTGTCTTATTTCTTACCTTTTACAGTGTCAAAGGGCATTGAATGTATCACCTCAACTCTTCAAGTTACACAAATCTGCATATTTTATATAACGATTTTGTATATCAAAAATATTTAATAGTTTTGTTCCTGAACACTTGATTGGAACTTTTACTTTTCCTTTGTCAGTATTAGGAAAAAAAACAAACCCCCACGTTTTTTTTTTCCTTGGTTCATTTTCTATCAAAGTATGAAAATGGGAATAAATTAATAAGGGTCCTCTTTGCTTGCTTATAGAAATCTCAAGTTTTTAAGAGTTTCCATAAAAAATAAAAATATAGAGATCGTGTTTTCTGGTTAGTGGAAAATAAAGTCTGTTATTTACAGTAAAATAATCATGATTTTTTTTGTTTATTAAACTTTCCTATTCATACTCGTGCTTAAAGACTATGATAGCGTATCAGTTATAAGTGAAAGGCAATGTAAAAAATGCGCTCGCATTTAATATACAGGCGTAGGTAAATAACCAAATATAAAATCATTAATGCATTCAAGCAAGCAATTGATAAGCGGAGAACTAATGTATTCTTTTTTTTTAGATAATATCATTACTTGGAGTTGAAAAATATGGCAAATTGGCAAATTATATTTCCCTCGATATTAATATCACCACTCGATAGCGCTTAAGAATTTATTTATTATTTTAAGCAGCTGGACGAGGTGTTTTATATGTAAATATAAACTTGATCAAGTTAAGAGAATATATTTCGTCGAATTTAGTCAAAAAAACACTCTATATAATAGTTTTTTTTATTAGTTTTTACGCTTAACAATATATTTTGCATAACAGGAATAAGCAGAAAAGAACTCCAACTACCATGCTTTCCTTGACCAATTTCTAAGACCATTTCTGACTATATAACGACGATATGGGCTGATCATCAATCAATGTATATAAATAGAAAAAATTTGAAGCAAAACTATCTTGCAGATATATTTCTCTAGTCCTACATGGTAAAGAATATGTGAAAATCTAGACACTTCACTGTAAATGTGTCGAGATTTACGGCTCACTTAAAGATAGATTTCTTTACACATTGTAGTTCATAAGAAAAAAAAAAAAAGATCTTTGGCGAATTCCTGCCTATATATATGTGTATAAATATATTTTCACCATATATGAAAAAAGACGGAATAAAAAAAAAAAATGAAAATTAAGACAACCCAAAAAAATTTACTTCTTTAACGTGATATTATAGTAGTTATTTCGTATAACTATATCGATAGACAGTCGTCATGATTTACTGTATCGCGGGAAAAAATTAATATCGTATGTCTTTTTATTATACTTTATATACTAATTGTGGCATAGTCTATTTTAGATGCTTGGAGTAACTGGGCAACTATGAACGAGCTTTAATCATCTATATTAGTCTAAAATAAATAGAATAGCGAATGTAGAAACTTCAGCGGATAAATTCAAGTCTTAGAATTAAAGAATAAAAGTTATTCGCAAAATTATCGTCAATATAAAGTATAGAGAGAGTGATAATTTCAATATAGTTCATTTACAATTAAATATGTGTAGAGTAATAATAAACTCTCCAAGCTAATGTAAGTAAAACTATAACCTCCTTTACTGATCTTTTTTTTTTGTTATTTTTTTTTAGCCTTCATATTTTACGCATATATACATTCCTTGTCGCGAATAAAAACAATAGTCTAAATTTTATTTTTCGTTTTCAGTAAGAAGAGAGGACATGAATAAACAATAAATACTGTAGGTAACTATCATAGTCTTCTACGTTAATATAAGTCATTATTATTGCGACGAATACTCGTTTTTATTATTGTACTGAAAAAGAACTTTTATATGTATTAGGATTAGATAGTGGGCGTGATAACGATATAAAATTCTCTAAACACACCCAACGTTAAAAACTTTTCATTTTTAGTGGAAAACCTCGTAAGATTAATA
>MU622260.1:183984-218226 GCA_025399235.1 Backusella circina FSU 941
ATGGAATAACAGTTTAAGTACCTTAGTCCTTACCTATAAAATCTATTTGTGTTGTTTTTTCCATACAAATATCAGTACCTGTTGAAGTCATAAGTAAAGAGCAAATAACAGTATCTATATTAGCTATTTTCCCCGATGTTTGGTAATAAAAACGGATATATGAGTAGAGAAAAACTTAAAATAGCTTCCTACAACCAGGTTCTGGTTCTCTTTGTATTCTTCCTTAACCAAGCTGTTTAGTCTGTACGAATATGGAGCATAACAATTTCCAATATTGTACAATAACGACAGCTAACAGTTCCAACTTATGCTAAACGATTCTGAGTGACTATAGCCATAAAAAGGTTTATGGAAAAAATTTAAAATTTAACTCCCGTTAGTACAGTTTTAGATGAAGTAGAAACTCAATGAAGTCCTGAGAAAAGTGCGGAGAAGTTAGAAGTAACGACACACACCCCACCGACCACAATGTAATTGTAGTCTACGAACATCTACAGTTAGCAAAAACTTACCACCTCTCTAGGATATCGTTCCGAAATCAAATAAGAAGAAGAAGTTAGTTATTAGGAAATGATGACGAACTGTTACATAAGTTAATTATATAAGTTAATTAATTTAAAAAATTATAATCTAACCGTCATAAAGCTAAATAAGTAACAGTAGACATAATTTTTTTAGGTTTTGACAGTTCATTTTTTTTATATTTCAAAATAATTTATGTATTGGGGTGTTTTTTTTTCATGTAGAACTTCGTACTTTTAAAAAACACTAGGGGTTTTTATTGTTCAATGTGGACTATCAACTTTACTGAGGCTATCTAGCCACATTCCGAAATAATTTTTCATAAAGTACGAAGGCTTGACTACCTTATGTTGAAACATTTTGTTTTTAGTAAATCGGCATAATATTCGGTCCAAAAATTGGTTAGGACTCTGAATTTTATTGGTAGTAGTCATCGTTATAGTAATAGCTAGATAAACACAAATTAGGTTATTTACACCTTACAGAAAAATATGAGACTGATTACTTTAGTTATGAGTCTTGTCAAATGACATAACAATAATAATAATTTTATTTGATCGACGAAAGTAACTCCTAAACAGTACGCGTGACACATAATCTCGTTGGACTCACTTTTTTTTTTTGAGAAGTAATGGTTATGATTTGTGCATATTAAAGTGTTCGATATTTTCTAATACATTCTTTTAGATACTTCCAGATTCCTACCATGAAACTATGTGTAATTTGTAGAAAACAACTATAAGTTATTCCAATTAATAAATACACCTTTCATACAAAAAATATTGAGATGAGTAATTGCTAAATAATTCAATCAATAAGGCTGAGTTGTATGAAAACAAGGTTCCTGCTTAAGTGTCTTAGGAATATATCCAAAAAGCACAGAACCACTGTGTACTTTTGATGGATAAATGAGGCTACGTTAGAAGTCAAGTAACGCTAGAAGCAAAACCAGCTACAAGATACGATGATGATTACCTCGTGTGTATGGACTTGAGTAGTGCGACCCTGATCTCCAAACATTCCCTAGATAGTCAGTGGTTGGATGATTTTTTTAAGGAGCCAAAAATTGATATTTTACCTGCTACAAAACGCCTACATAATGCTATAACTGACAGAAGCTAAAATACTAGACAGCCTTCAAAGTTTACCTTACCTTGTTACTGGTGTATCAAGCATCTTGAGAGTTTTGGATATTTTCGATTGGTTGTGTATATTCACAGATAATCATAGATCGCAAAACTCCAACAGCCCCCTAAATGTACTTTAACAACTATTTTGAACTTCCACAGATGGAAAGCGATCATGATTAGCTGTTTACTGTTGCCTTTATTAATTATATTTACGTTCATATTACAGGGCAATTTTTTATTTAGACAATAAATCAATTCTTGTGCTAAAGGCAGCTGCCCTCTCCAAATAAAAAATATGTTGGAACACTATATTTTATGTGCTTAAGTAAGCGCTGAGAACTAAACGGCGGAATATATTTCCTTATTTTCAATGTCCTAAATTAAACTATCAGACTTGACATGTGAAAAAAGTTTATTCTTTTTCTTTTTATTACACTTTTTTCTGATTTTCACTTTCTCTTTCTTTCTTTCGTTTATTCATCCATTCACTTACTCCTTACTTTTATATATATATAATGTCTTTATTAAAGAACGAATCAACATGGCAACACAAAGTAGTTGGAGCAGCAGGTACAACAGCAGCAGTCATTAGTGAAGACAGCATGAAATACTTACGATATTGCGTAAACTGGCTTCAATACGCACTTCAGCACATTGCACAACAAATGCATATGCTGCGTGCATTTTTAGTCTCCCTTGCAATGAAAAAAAAAGATGATAATAATAAAGTAACAGCGTCAATTAAACAAGATATGGTCTTAACATTACGCAAAGTCGTTGATATCATCAGTGGCTGTACAGCATTACCGAGTAATGCTAAAACGACAGTTAGAAATGTGATATTAGGCTTACCACAACGATGGGTAAAAAAATACTAAAAGGCAATCTCTGGTTGCACATACAATCTAACTCTTTAAATATCTATATAGTCTGCTTTAAATACCGATGATAATGACAACACTGATAATAAAAACCAAGAAGATGCATTAAGGCTATTAACATTTGGGCAAGAATCAACCGACATGTTACAATCCATTCACAGCATCTTTCAAGATACCATCCAACGTGCAGAAAGTTGGCTTGAGAAATTAAAATTATTAAAATCAACAGATAATAATGAAGATAATGAATTGATTCACAATATGAATCAATTACAATTATCAACTTCCTCTACTTAGTATATATATATATATATAACCCATTTTAATTTGTATTTTTTATTTCACATGTCAAAAAATTAATAATATAATAAAAGCCAAATTTAGTCGCGGTGACACGTTTTTTTAAGCTCGACATCTTCTACAATACCATTCCTCTACCTGATCATCCTCTGCAATACCCACACAACTTCCATGAAACCAAACACTGCAATTATCACATGCAATCATAAATGTACCATAGTCAACTGTCGGATTCTCACACAAACAATGAATAACTTCGGCCTGTGGTGCCTGAGGCAGTGAAGGTGGCGATGGATCATATGGTGCCACAGTTGGTGACTGGACAGAAGGTGGTGCTTTCACTTTAAATCGAATTTTAGGTGTACTTGGTGATGATTCATTACTATTTTGGATGGAAGATGTAGTGGGTTGTGATATGTTTAGCATTAATTTTGGTACTTTTTTCTTCTTTTCTGCTGAGAGTGATACATCTTGTTCTTGTTTTAACTTTTGCTGCTGTTGCTGCTGCTGCTGCTGCTGTTTTAATTGTTGTCTTTGTAGTTTTTGCTGTTGTTTATGAAGCTTCAATTGCTGTAATTGTTCTGGTGTTAAATGATCCTTCTTTTGGGTATTTGATAGTGAATTTAATGAGATGGGTGTAGGAGTGGGTATCATTGGAGATTGAACAAGTGTAAGGGATGGGCTAGGTGATAAGGATGACATGGAATCTAATACACTTGTTTCTACTTGTGGTAATTTCGCCTTTTTCATTGATGCTGGTACTGGTGCGGCTATTCCTATATCATTTTGTGCTTCTGTTGTTGATAACTGATCCATAAGAGTAATATTATTAGCCATTGGAGTATTATTTGATTGATCTACTGTCTTGGATGATGATGGCTTTGATGTTTTTGGTACTTTGGGTGCTTTAGGTACCTTAGGCGTCTTTGGTGTCTTTACTTTTGTTACACCAGTTGGAAGTTTTGCAGTCTTTTTAGTACTAGTGCCCTGTTTCTTTGTATTGATAGTAGTAGTAGATCCATTAGCCAATGTAGCCAACATACTAGAGGATTTAGTGAGTTTAGGTGTCTCTGATGAAGGTGAAGTCACTGTAGAAGATGTATTTTGCGGTGATGAAGGAACAGAAAAAGATGACTCATTCTGCTGCTGCTGAGATAAGTTATGAGTAGATGAGCTTGGAGTAGTGGGCGTCGATGTACCCAACATATCCATATACAAATTCGGTGTTGATATCTTGGACACGATCAAAGGTGGAGCAATATTCCGTACAATATCATCAAAAGTACCAATATCCCGATTAAACAAATTGTTGCCTGGCGCCGCTTGCTTTTCTGTCTGCGTTTGAAATACTTGATCTCCCTTTCCAATCAAACCTTGTCCTAGTTTATATTTGGGTTTCTTGATCGTCTGTAATGCAGATAATAATGGATCACTTTCACTCCCGTTATTTGATAGATCGAAAGCCTTCCTTTTACCAACATATCTACTTGTCGACGTCATTGCTAATGATAAAGGTGCAATTGTCTGATCCTCTGTTGATGCTCCAAGATCAGATTCTTCAAAAGGTACAATGAAGGTAAATGGATTCTCAATAGGCTTCTTCTTCTTCTTTACAATCACGGGCGGAGGTAACAACTCTGTCATTGAGATGGCATTTGTTGTTGGTGTGGGAATAGGCATTGATGATGATTCCTGTGGCTGTAATAGTAGATTGCCTTCTGCTGTTATTGCATCATCATTAATCTCAGGAAATGGAGGAAAGTAACTTGGTATATAATCAGGTAATAGTAATGACTTGTTGTCACTTGGGGAATCTTGACTTTCTGAATCATCATCTTCTTGTATTTCCAGTGTATCAAACTCTGATATTGATGATGATCCATATATATATTCTATTGCTTCTTCATTAGGCCTTCCTCCTCTTACAATACCTGATGAAAGCTGATGAATTGATTTCCTTTTCTTTATATTAATAATAAAACATTATTTACCTTCTAATATACGACTTGGATCGGATTGTGCAGACCAATACGGCGTTAGTGCTTTACCTTCTTCGTCCAACCAGGTCTTCAATACATGTGGTTCTAATTCACTTCCTATGGCATTCATGACATCCCAGGCTGTTCCTGTGCTGCGTCCACTAAGGTTTGCATATGCCGACACGGTTGAACCAAGCGTCTCAATGTACTTTCCGACTACATCTGTTAATGTCTCCACTGGTTCTCGATAGGCTGACTCGAAACCTGCACTTTGAATAATTTGTAAAGTGGCAGTCTTTAAGACTGAATAACAAAAGTTATCCGTCATTTGGTATTATTATGAGAAAAAAAAAAGATAAGGGGAAAAAAAGGAACATGAGAGAAAAAAAACATACATCTAATTGAAGCTTTAACGGAGTGACGTCAATTATATCACGTGATTATCGAAAATCCTTTTTTTTTTCTGGATAAGTTTTTTTAAGCTTTTTTTTTTTCCTTTTTCCCTTTATTCTTCCTCGATATGACTAGTACCAACGAAGACGACAGCCTTTGCAAAAGCACCGATCCTCAGCATCCCTCTAACCTTATCCCTGAGCTTTGTCAGTCCATGTATGAAAAGGGCTGGCTTACGGGCACTGGCGGTGGTATGAGTATCAGAGAAGGGTAAAAAAAAAATGTTTTTTGACAAGATATATATATATATATATAAACAAACAATATCTGAATCATATTTATAGAGATAACGTATATATCGCACCTTCAGGTGTTCAAAAGGAACGTATCGAGCCAAACCAACTTTTTGTTATGGATATGAAGCAATCACTTATCCGTAAGCCTATCGCCTTGAAGCCCAGTGCCTGTACACCGCTTTTCTTTAACGCTTACAAGATGCGCGATGCTGGTGCTTGTATCCACACACATTCCCAAAATGCTGTTATGGTTACTTTGTTGTTTAAGGACGAATTTAAGATCTCACACCAAGAAATGATTAAGGGTATTAGAATTGGTACCACTAGATCTAATTATAGATACTTTGATACATTGACTGTGCCTATCATTGAAAATACACCAGAGGAGGAGGAGCTTACAATTCCTATGGAGAAAGTGAGTCTATTATTTTTGAATGGAGGAAAGGAAGGAATATCTAGTGTTTATATACGTACTTTTTTTTTTTTATTAGATTATGAAGGAATACCCTGATTCAAATGCTGTTCTTGTACGTCGTCACGGTGTCTATGTTTGGGGAGGTAATTTAATGAAAAAATGGGCCATTGCATCAATAATGTTAAATTGTGTATTAAAAATATAGAAACTTGGGAGAAGGCAAAGATCATGACTGAATGTTACGATTATCTGTTTGAAATTGCCGTAAAAATGAAGTTACATAAACTTGACGACGTGATTGACCAGAACAATCAAACTTCAAATTAATCAATATACATATCTCAACTTGTAATACAACCTTTTTCAGCTACTTAATAAAAGGAGTTGCCGTTATATTTACAGATAAAACGAGGTTTCATATGGAAATGGGATGAGTTAAACGTTTTGAAAAGGGGATTATCACGTCATAATGTCGAAATACAAGTATAATAGACTTCAATTATACACTTTAGCAAAAAGACAAGCGAAGTAAAAGCACATCCATGGTTTTCTCTATCCAAAAGAGATTTAATACTTATCCGCATGTGTTATTTTGTAGTACAAATAATGGCTCGGCTTTATTTTTTTATTGTTACCAAACCATGCACAGTCTTTTAAACCAATAATTTTGCTGAAGTAGATTTCCTGATTTACACCAACTTCAAAAGCACACCAACTTGAAAAATGTTCATGTCATGGGCAGTGATACATATATGATTTCTTCTTTTATCGTCAAAATTTCTAAAAAAAAGACCAAACATTATAGATACAAAGTAACGTAGAACTGTATTGAACTAAGAGATCTGGAATAATCAACGTACATAGTGTTTCTCTCTGTAAAAAGTCCAACCATAAAACATTCAGTTATTTCATTTATTTGAATAGCATTTTCTAGTTATTAATGTATTAGAAATGCTTTGTTTTTTATTAAACAATCTTGTTTTCGTCTTTAATTTCGCCAATATAAGCGTAACACACGATGCTACTGTTTTTAACCTCTCATGCTCTTATCATCGAACGTTTGGATGCATTCACTTGAAGGAATCAGGTGAAGTTTTTATAATTGGCATGAATGTTTATGGTTTGTGCTACTTTTATTCCCTGAAGGATGACTGCTCATTCTAACTTTAGTGGACGTATTGTATCAAAAAGCGTATAATACGAATACTTTGTAAATGCTGGTGTTTTTACCATTTTAGACATTAGATGAGCATTTTAAAATCACTTGAAAATAGCCTAGTAAGGAAAGAATGAATTTATTACTAAAAATCAAGTAAATATGTGATGTTAAGATCAAAAAGTATTTATTCCCTAGTAATTATCACTGGAAGTAAAAACTTAAAGTGGTTAATGCTATCATTACCGGCTATAGTACAAGTAGTCAATAGCAAGAGTGCACCTCTAAGTACTAGCACTAATATACATGCTTATCCTATCGTCTTTGGTGTTGAATAAGTTTCTTTTATCAATTATGATACCTGGTAATTGTCTAATTAATACTACTTTCATCGACTCGTTATATAAAAGTTACAGGAGTTCCTCTTGACAAGTAATTTTGCATAATATTTTTAAAATTATTTTATATTTCAATAAAGTATCAGATTGATAATTTCCTTTATCAAGCGTTGCAATGGTATCTCATTCTCCTTATCAGACATGACCATTAGCCTATGATTTAAAAACCCATTATTTCAAAGAAATCCTAAGATGTATGATCAAAGTAACATTGAACCAAATGATCAAAACCCGTTTCTTTTTTTTTGATCAGCTTATACTCGAATGTTTATATTAACACATGACTAATTTTTTTCAAACGAGTATCCACTGAGCTGTACGTACTGGAAGATTACGCAACTTGGGCTAAAAAAAAGCTATGGTGGTAGTACAAAATGCAAAATAAGCAAAACCAATTGGGAAAAAGTCATTAAACATATGCTTTTTTTTTTGCTTCCATTCTTTTTCTCTCTCTTTTCATTTCTCATACTTTTTTTTCTTCTCTTTATTAAATTTTAAAAAATGGAAAGACTCCCTACCGAAGTGTCAAGCCAAATTTTCAAATTCCTTCATCAGCAGGACCAAGTTCAATGTATGCTGGTATCACAGAAATGGGCACATCTATTAAAAAAATCTGGTATTTTTCACACAGTGCGAATCTCCAGCATGAATAGTCTTCATATTTTTGTAGAAAAACTACAAAAAAACACTGTGGAAGCAGCTCAAGTAAAAAACTTAATACTTGATGTCAACATGGATAGAGATTTTGATCTTAATTCACTTTCCCAAAAACTGCCTTCCCTGCGTACGTTTTATTTTAATGATACAAGTCAAAAGGAGCTTGTCCACCAACTTAATACCCAGCAACCCTGGGTTGACTGCATTGAAAGTCTTGTTGATGATAATATACATCAAATATCATTATTTCCTATAACTTCGTCACTTCCCACCAATTCTACAACACCTATTACTAATAGATACCTTTATCTTAAAACCCTTTCCGTCAATGTTTTATCAATTCCAGTTCAGCTGATTATTCGGAGGCTATCAAATGCACCAGCTTTGTCACACTTAACACTTGAATCAGTATCCATTAAGTTTGATGAGCTTGAAGCACTACAATCAAATTTACCTTCGCTCACCAATCTTAATCTCAAAACAACCGATTTAACGTTTGGTCGATTACCCTATCCTATTCAGCCTTTAAATTCAGTAACAGAATTTAGTCTTAGCTTTATGGATTCTACAAGTATCGAGATACAAAAAAATTGGCTTCAATATATTAGACAAAAATATACAAAGCTATCAGATCTATCTTATTATGATTATCTCAACGGGTATAGTAATGGTGACATCCCTAGCTTTCATGAAGATGGTCTGATACCTCTTCTCCATCAGCTTGGACCACAACTGAAATCACTTTCCATCGCATCTGATATTGTTCCGCTTAATTTCGTACAACTATTAGATGACGCCGGCTGTCAAATTCAGCACCTTCATATTAGATCCTCATTACAAAAAATATACCAGTACTTTAATAATTCCAGTCAACTTAAATTCATCCGCTCATTTAAAATATGTTCATTAACGCTTGATATCTATTCATGGCTGAATCAAATGTTCTCTCTTGAAGAACTGACCATACTCTACTTTGTCTTTCCAGCAGACCCAGGATTAAATTTGGACAATTTGATCAATGCATGCAGCAGAACCTTAAAATCCCTGATGCTTCTCGTTCGCCAATTAGATATTATAGAGAATAGTAAGGCATATCACCCAAACATCAAAAAATTGACCTTTTCAGGTACCATTCTACCCTACTATTTTGATGACTACCTCTCCTATTCGTTTCCAAATTTAAGCTACCTCAAATTCAACATGTGTCAGTTTAGAGCAAACCGATTGGAATTACCAAATATGCATCTTTCCCATTTTGAAATTGTCACGATTTTTCCATCCCAACAAACAGAGTTCAAGTTGTTGGTTGTCACAGAGGAGCATCGTAAATGGTATGTGTTTAAGCAAGGGTATCATGGACGGGCTTATTATGATAAAGGAGTTGGTCAGTACTATCCGCCTTATAAAGTGTTGCCTTATAATGCAATTATGTCGGAACCGGTGATTACGTTGATATGTGCTTCTGTCATGAATGTAGTTGTATTGTCTGAAATAAATGGAAATTGGATGCTTCCTTGAGAAACTCAAACCAATTCATTTTTTTTTTTATGGAGTAACTGTACCAAATGTAACATAATCTCATATTTTATACGTAATGTAGTCTTGCTATGGCGATCTACAGTATAATGATATTGAGGCTCATTTGTTATATCCTGATTGAAGCAACTGTAGTGTTTTTGAAATCATTCGTATTAGTTTTCAAGTCTTTTTTTTATTGTTCAATATTGACAAATTAAATTAATGTAAATCAATGATACAAATTGTGATGTGATCAATAGTACAGATTTTACAATGCTAACTTCTAGCTTGAGTACAGTTAACACGTTAAGCAACGTGTATCGCTTAATGTCATAAATTCATCAATATTGCTAAAAATGGTTGCGTTCATAGAGGTTTAGTCACTCGGAGTACTTATGCTGGAAGAGTTTCTTTTCTGTATCATTTGCGAAGAATAATTAACCTTTATAGAATTCATAATAATTATAATAATAACAGCATAAATATTTTACTGATTTCTATACCAATTTAAATATCTTCATTTATCTTAAAGAATGGAATGTTATTTGGTATAATTGTTGTAACTGAGCATATTTTTCATGACAATTATATATTTTTGTAATAATACTTAAAATAGGTTCTTTTATGCTATCAAATCATCAAGTACCTTTTTTATCATCTTTTGCTTGACAACTGATTTCATTTTGTTCTGTAAAAAATACAGAGTTTGTGCTTTAAATCAGTAAAAAAGAAAATAGCTTCCATTTAATCTACAAGGATACATTTCAATAGACTCCACCCATTTTTTTATAAACTCAATTTCAAAATAAAATCGCTTGATCTTGGTATAGATCAGTGTGTTTATTTTGTTCAATGAAAAAAAAAAAAAAGTTAAGGATAGTGGAAGTTAGCCAAGGCAAAACTGAATTAATAAAAGGAAATTTGTAAATCAAAAAATGAAAAATGAAAATCCGCAAACTGATGCGTGAGAATTGTAACACATCAAGATTATACCCTCGTAAAATCTTCCACCATATCTCTCTAATTAAAACACCGATTCATCTTGTTTTTGTTTCATTTATGGATTCGCTTTTGATTATGCAAGACTTCTTCCTTCGTTACCAGAATGAGAGCTTGCCTTTAGCCAAACCAAGTTTTAACAAACTCAGTATATCCATCAATGGATCCATCTCTATAAATATATAGTAAAGAAAAAAAGAGAGAAAGGAAGAGAGGATAACTCTTATGTGAGCCTAAATAAGGTAATCTTAATTTTTTTTTAATTTTTTTTTTTACTTTGACGCGGTGGATTGACTCGGTGGAAGTAGATTACCTCTTTTAGGCTTATTTCATCTTTTCTTACCCCTCCCTCCATTTTAAACCGTCCCATTATCATCGAATATTTATTTGAAGATTTCTTTTCTTTTTATTTCCTTATCTCTTTTTTCTCAACCCATCTCTTTATTCTTTTAACAAAAATGCTTCGTTCTCTTATTGTCAACGCTGCTAAGCCATCTGCCATTCGTGCCGTTAGACCTGCCATTACCCAGGCTACTGTAAGAAAAAAAATCGTGAATTTATACGAGTGCATACGTATACTTATGTAATTTATCTATATTCATAGCGTAGCTACGTTTTCCCTGCTGGTCAGCGTGAGGTAAAGCATCCTTTTACATTGTAATTATCTTTGAATTAACCATGATATAAAATAGCTTCTCAATGAGAGACTTGAAAAACTTGACCCCGAAATGTTTGACATCATTGAAAAGGAAAAGAAGAGACAGCAAGAGAGTATTGATCTTATTCCTTCAGAGGTAAATAGACCATAGAAAAAATATGTCATTAAAGCAACTCACTAAAACGGACGTTGTATTAGAACTTCACTTCCAGAGCTGTTATGGATGCTCTTGGTAGTGTTATGCAAAATAAGTACTCTGAAGGTTATCCTGGTGCCAGGTATGACAACAACAAATAAATAAAAAATGGACGGATGGGAAAAATATTCATTACGTGTATATTAGATACTATGGCGGTAATGAATTTATTGATCAATCCGAAAACCTCTGCCGTAAGAGAGCTTTGGAGGCTTTCGACTTGGATAACGAAAAGTGGGGTGTTAACGTCCAGGCCTTGTCAGGTAATTTTTTTTTAAAAAAAAAAAGATTCTGTGTATGAATCAAGTTACTTATATGTCTAAATTAGGTGCACCTGCCAACTTGTATGTTTACGGTGCTATCATGAAGCCTCATGATCGTTTGATGGGTCTTGATCTTCCTCATGGTGGACAGTAAGTTCAAAATAATAAAAAAAAATGGGGATAGTTTATCTAAAAAATAATGATAATCATAGTTTGTCCCACGGTTATCAAATTCCTAACAAGAAGATCTCTCAAGTTTCTGCTTACTTTGAGACCTTGCCTTACCGTTTAGACGAAGCCACTGGTCAAATTGACTACGATGCTCTTGAGAAGAACGCCATTCTTTACCGTCCCAAGGTCATTGTTGCTGGTGCCAGTGCTTACGCTCGTAACATTGATTATGCTAGAATGAGAGAGGTATATATACAAAACTTTAAATATATATATATAAGGAAAAGAGGTATATTTATTATATATAAAAAAATTAGATTGCCGATAAGTGTGGTGCTTACTTGATGGCTGATATGGCTCACATCTCTGGTTTGGTCGCTGCTGGTGTCTTACCTGGTCCTTTCGAACATGCTGACATTGTCACCACCACCACCCATAAGTCTCTCCGTGGTCCTCGTGGTGCCATGATCTTCTTCAGAAAGGGTCTCCGTAGTGTCGATAAGAAGGGCAAAGGTATATATATAGATATATTAGTAAATCATGGGGAGGAAAGGGGGAATTTGATAGGGCAAAAAAAGAAAAAAGAAGCATAAAAGAATCTATTTTTCTAATGGCTATCATCTTTTAATAGAAACCCACTATGACTTGGAAAATGCCATTAACCAATCTGTCTTCCCTGGTCACCAAGGTGGTCCCCATAACCACACCATCAGTGCCTTGTCTGTTGCATTGAAGCAGGTCAAGAACCCCTTGTACAAAGAATACCAACAACAGGTTTTGTCCAACAACGCCGCCTTTGCTGACCGCTTCAACGAGCTCGACTACAAGCTTGTTTCTGGTGGTACTGATAACCACTTGTTATTGGTCGACTTGAAGCCCAAGGGTGTTGATGGTGCCCGTGTCGAGCGCATCCTCGAACTTGTCAACATTGCCGCCAACAAGAACACCGTTCCTGGTGACAAGAGTGCCTTGATCCCTGGTGGTCTCCGTATCGGTACTCCTGCCATGACCAGCCGTGGCTTCAAGCAAGACGACTTTGTTAAGGTTGCCAACTTTATCGATCGTGCTGTTCAGATTGCCCAGGAGGAGAAGGCCAAGGTTCAGGGTAAGAAGCTCGCTGATTTCAAGAACCACATTGGTGATGGCTCCGCTATCGCCTCCATCCAAGACTTGAAGAAAGAAATCACTGAATTTGCTTCTACTTTCCCCACCGTCGGTTTCTGGGAATCTGAAATGAAGTATTAATAATATTTATATATAGAAAAAAAAAACTTTTCTTTACCCTTTAAATTATCCCTTTTTTGTATTATTTTTTATCATCTAACTCTGCATAAAATAAAGTAATTTTATATAAACATAAACTTTTGTATCTCTGTGAATATATTTATGGTTATGATTTTGACATTTAAGACTAAACTATGTACATACTGCAATAGAGCATCAACTAAGATAGGTCTGGATCATTAAATAATGTGCATATACAAAGAGGATTCAAACCTATAGAAATTCAGCTTGATTTACTGTATTTTCCACTCCCCTTGATTTAGGACACCGCGATTTTCTTTGAAGTAAAAAATAAAATAAAATAGGACATTGTTGCTGTATGGAAGATGCTGTTGAATTTAAGGCTATATGATTAAGGGAATGTTATATGATGTGACATCTACTTCATATCATATGATGAACCGATATAAAACTAAATACACCCGGTAATATTATTGTGTACATACATATATTATTTGATCCGGAAAATCACATAATACAGATGACTGTTAGATATTGTCTGCCGTACTTTCACTATCTTGAGTTAGTAAGAAGCGAATGAGACGATATAACAAATAGAGTATGCTTTCAGAACCACTTGATCTATAAGCATTATATTTGATTATATTATAATATCATCAGATAATAATCATTAGAAGAATGAACTGATAATAGTATTGGAGTATATTGGTGTTTTAATTAGCATATTATTTTTTTATCCATAGTTTATATGGTATTGGATACATTTGGTATTAAGTTTAGATAATGATCATATCCAGCTTATTAATATGTTGTTCTCAGGATAATACAATCTTAGTGTAAATGTGAAGCGTTTATTAGATAATATGAGTTTAGTATATATATTCAGTTATGTAGAATTCATAAATATCGAGGATGCCTCTCACATAAATCAACATATTTATTTAATTATGATAAACTATCGGATAGGAACAGTATTACCCGTGCCTTTTATTTTTGTCTTTGTTTTTTCTTTAAAAAAAAAGGATAAATGATTAGCCTTTGGAGAGGGGAGGAGGAAACGATGTGAAAACGATCAATTTTTAGTCTTGAAAGTTTCCTGGTGTAGAAGGTCATTGTGTCTCTTCTCCATTTAGAAAAATGAGGATCACCATTGCTGATTGTTTAGTGTGACAGGTAATTTTATTACCAAAGGTCATATTGCGTGTACATGGATTCCTCCTTTATTTTTGTTTGTTTATTGTTTTTGCTCACTGACATTTTTTTATTTGAGCAAATATTTTTACTAAAAATTCTTCTCATAGTAACTGTAGAATAATTTAAGGTGTTTTATTGGGAAAATGAAGCACACAGCAGTAACATTCGAACTGGTTCATTTTATTGATGTGAAAATATGTTTTCTTTTCGTTTGTCACACGACTCATCTTGTTGGAATTTATATCCTCTTTTAAATTAATGAATATCAACTGGATATTATGAAAATCCTCTAGTTTTGTTCTGTACACCTTCAATCCTTCCATATGAACTTCTATGGAGAAATGGGAAGGATGGTAGCACAAACATTTTGCTCATTGTCATACCAGATCGGTTTTCAAAGACATCTTTCATTGGTTATTGTATTGTGTCACATGTCTCTCCTTCACATTTTAGTTCTGTGAAAACCAGGAATTGCAAACGAACCATTTCAGAATTTCTAAAGTCTAGGCTCTCATTCTATTATACTCTGTACGATTACATTTCTTTGTTTTTTTTCTTTATTTTTTTTAAGAAAATAACATCCACATTTTTTGCTTTTTTAAAAGAATAGAAGCCTTAGTATTATTCATTTTCTTTTTCATTCATCTTTCTTGCAAGCCATTCTTATAGATGAGTTTTCTGTTCAGCACTAAATATTTTTAAAGTTTATTTTAATCTCAGCTTTCAATATTTTTTTATATGCTTACAATATAAAAAAAGCACCTGCCCTTTTTTATGTTTACTTCATAAAAAAGATTATCACTAAAACAAATATTTATGTTTATATTTTTTGTATTAAATGACTTATCCCGATCACCTTTCATGTTCTTATTTAGTTATTCGGAGTAACAGATGTTTACACTTATCTATAAAAGACAAAAAAAAGGGGGTACTTTCTGATTTAGATTTTGAAAGAATATTCTTTTTTTAGAAGTCAATACCAATGATATTAGGAAAGTATATAGAGGTGATTTCTATAGTTCTGTATTTCATTTTCTGTCATTTTTTTTCCAACAGAAAAAAGACAAGCACCGCTTGATTACAAGAGTATCAATATATATAAACGCGTAATAAGTATAGCCCTGTCCTTTAATTTTACAGCCATGTGACAGCATGGCACACCTGAAGGTCACGTCTTTTATGGAACAAAAAACAACCCGTCTTTTATATATTTTTATATTTTAAAATTGATGTAAATCCATATAAATACATATATCGAGATAAATACTATTATTTATATATGGGTAAATATATTTGCTGACGCGCCTTGATTTATTTTTAAATTATTAACAACTTGGTCCACGGCATAATCAAATAACTAATTATTAGTACAAGTGTTTCAGCTTTTTTTTATGGTCTATTTCTGTATATGAAAAGAGCACTCTATTCTATATTATGGATTGGGATGAAATAAATAAAGAGAGCGAATTTCATTATCTGAAATGTACTTTTTTGTTCTAAAAGTCTTTATCATATGCTGAAAAAATACATAAAAAATTCTGTAGTAGCTAGTGTGTTTTTGCAATTAAACCTTATTGCCGTTTTAACCCGACTCACCTGAGTAATAAAAAATAGAAAAGATTCTTATTTCAACGTACTTGTTAAGATGAATAAAAATAAATAACGATTGGCTATTTCTAAAGATTTTATATGTTTTTGTTTTATTTAACTTGTTTTATTAATACTCTTTTTTTTTTTGTTCAAAAAATGGGATGCATAAAAACAGCATTCAAGGTGTTACCAAAATTCAATTGGATCTAGTTAACCAATCAGCGCATTTTATTTATAAAAAAAAGGGAATTTAAATTGTCGCAGAAACAATGAACTATAAAAAATGAAACAAAAATTAGTTTAAGGTACAAAAAAAAAAAAAAAAAAAAAATTCTATTATCTATTACATGGTATCTATTTTATATCAGACTCTATCAGTCATAGTAATAAAGTATATCTATTGCCTTTTCTTCTTGATATCAGCAGGTAAATAAGATATAGAATATTAGAAAGCATTTTACAAAAAGCATCTGTTGTTGTCCAACTATTTTGTAAAAAAAAAAAGGAATGATATTATGTACGACAGTGTGTCAACGTAAAGTATTTTTTTATGATAAACTGCCTTTTTATCAATTATAAATAACAAATTATCTTGAATTATCAAGGAGAAAAAAGAGCATTTTTGAATAGAGTATTTTTGGGTCTTTATCTTGCAGAATATCTTTTTTTTTTATTTTTATAATGCAGGCTGCATTTTATTTACTGGAAATAATAATAAAAGGGTTTGTTTTGTTTGTTTATCGTTGCTGATCTTTTAATGGGAAAAGTGAAAATAATGTGATTTATATAAAAAATAAATTTATATAAACTTAGAAAAATAATATCTCACCAATCAATGCTCGTTTTTTTGACAAATGGGAAATTCTGCTAAAAAGAAAAGAATATTTTGATATCAAAAGAGATCACTGCTAACTAAAATTAAAAATGATAAGATCAATAGAATATATAAATGAATAAAGCAAGGATTAATCAGGAAAATGCCTCAACTGCATGGTTTAGGGGAAGAACGTTTTTTTTTAATAAATAAACTTGACTTATTATCTTGCATTTAAGAGGAGAGGAGATGACAGAAAAAAAAAAAAGATATTTTAACTTGAAAAAGGGTATTGCGTGAGACAAAAAAAAAAAAAGTTGTACATTTCATTTCCTGTTTTGTTTTGTTTTCCTTTGCTTATAAAGTTCCACAAAAAAAAAAAAAAAAAAAAAAAAAAAAAAAAAAAAAAAACACAAAATAAAAATAGAATTACAAGCTATTTATTTCATTTTACCTTACTCCATTTTCTCCCTTTTTGTTTACTTTAAAAACAATAATAATTGGCCCACAGTTATCTCCGCTTGACGAACTACGACATTTTTTTTTCTTTTTTTTTGTTGGTCCCGAGTTGTTTAAAAAAGATCCAACTCATCATAGTTTGTTTTTTTCTTCTTTTTTCTCTTTCTTTATCATTTGTCACATACTCTTGTATTTTTCTCTTTAACAAAAGGGCACTTATATATATATACTTGTTTATTCCCTTTCTTTTATTTACATATTATATTACATATAACAAATATGCTTCACCTTGTGAATCAAAGGTATGAAGTTGTTACCCCCGACAGATCAGTACCATCAAGTCCTTCTATAACACCAGCAGTAGTAACACATACTTTTGCCACCAGTTCTAAACCTCAGCGTCACCACTCATGGGAAATCAATAACAATAATAATACTCAACTTGATTTTTCAGAACTTAGTAAATTACTATTATATACTCAAAAGCAACAACAGCAGCAGCAAGGTCAACAGCCTCAGAAGCAAAAAAGACCTCGATCCCAGCTCTTTCAATCATCCAAACCACCCTCCCCTACGCTTTCCACCTCCTCTGCCGAGCCCACTTTTTCCAACCACTCTAATACCGCCATTCCCACCTTACAAAAGCATCGTCCTGTATTAAATCATCGGCCAGCGAGTACAACAGCGGCAACGCCATCCCAATTTATATTTAAAAAACCTGAGTATGACGAAAGATACCATCAAACACATTTCCATCGTCAGTCACCGCCGCCTACCTCTACCTCCTCTACCATGACTAACGAAAAAGACAAGCTCTTGACTTGGTCCACCGATTTAAAAAGATTCTTCCACCAGCAACCACCCCCATCACCGACACGATCCACACATTCTCAAGATGAAAATGAGTCGGTGGTCTCAAACAAATCAGAAACATTTGCAAATAAATTTAGACAAGATATCAGTGGACGCTATGGCACATGGGGTAATATATACATATATACATATATACATTAATAGGATAAGACATTAACTTATATATATTTATAAATACAGGAAAATACATTGGTAAAGGTGCCGGCGGCTCCGTCCGTCTAATCAGACGTTCCTCCGACCAAAAAACCTTTGCCGTCAAGCAATTCCGTAAACGCTTCGTCCAAGAATCCGAAAAGGACTACATCAAACGCATCACTGCCGAGTTCTGTATTGGTTCCACATTACATCACCCCAACATCATTGAAACACTTGACATCATCCAGGAGGGCGCCTCGACCTTTTATGAGATTATGGAGTATGCACCCAACGACCTCTTCTCTGTGGTCATGAGCGGGATGATGTCCAGAGAGGAGGTGGCTTGCTGCTTTAAACAGTTGCTGCATGGTGTTGATTATTTACAATCGATGGGAATTGCTCATCGAGATATCAAGCTGGATAACCTTGTGTTGGACCATTTCGGCATATTAAAAATCATTGATTTTGGGTGTTCGACGGTGTTCAAGTATCCGTTTGAGACAAACGTAACCAGATCTAAAGGTAAACTTTGAAATCTTTTTTTTTTTTTTTTTTTTTACTTTATATATCAAGATAAGAAAATACATAGTTATAGATGTGTATTCTATACATTTCTACACAATTCTATTTTTTTTTTCTGTTTTATTTGTTTGTATATTTCATTTATTAAAACCAAATATTTGTTTTTTATTTGAAAAAAAAAAAAATAGGTATCTTTGGATCAGATCCTTATATCGCACCCGAACAATACATCCAACCCACCTACGATCCCTGTCTCTCAGATATGTGGTCGTGCGGCATTGTGTTTACCTGCATGACGATCCGACGCTTCCCTTGGCGCATCCCTCGCGCCTCTGATCCCTCGTTCCGTGCCTACGCCACCAATCATAACCAACAGCAGTTTAGATTGATGAAGTTACTCCCACGAGAATCTCGCTCCATCATGGCCAGTATCCTCGATATCGATCCACAACGTCGTGCGTCGTTAAAGACGGTGCTCCAAGATAAGTGGGTGCAGTCCATCGATGTATGCCATGTCAATCAACCTGGCCACCATCATGTGCATCATGTCTTGGTGTCCCCATCTTCAAATCAAGACCATTTGGTGGTGATTACACCAGAACCACCAGGCGTGGTAGCGGAGAAGGAAAAGAGAAAGAGTCGCCCTCCATCCATACCTCCTTCACCAAAGCCAATGGTTAAAAATGTCGCTTAAAAATGCAAACCTTTTTATTTATTTATTTTCCTCTCTCTCTCTTTCTCACACACACACTTTTAATGTATTATATTTTTTTTTTATTATTATTATTTATTTTTAAACCAAAAGAAAATGAGAGATATTCTTCTCCCCCTTTTTTTTTCATAAGAGAAGAAGAAAAAAAAAATGTAGATACAAACTGAGGATAAAATAAATTATACATATATTATTCATTTACTATTTTAAAAAAAGAGAGAAACCGGCCCTTGCATTTTCTATGAGTCTTTATTCTTCATTTCCGATCGTATCTAACAACACCAACAATGATTAAGCATATTATTTAAAACGGCCTCGTTTTTTTTATTATTTACCTGAAACATTCTCATGACACGAGGGCTCTTCTTTACCCGACCTTTACGTACATACTGAACAGGTTCATCCTGTTTCTTTTTCATATCATTCTTTCGATTCCTTTCATGTAGAAACAACGTATTCGTTTTTAGACCACTCTTTCCTTTTAATCGAGCCTCTCCTTTCTATATTTATATATAACACTTGAGTTTTAACCCGTTCCCGATCATCCGTTCATTCACTCACCTTTATCTTTTCCACCTTATCCACAAACACACTCACACCATCATGCGACCCACCCCAGTGTCTTGACTTGACTCTATGCCGAATCGAGCTTGCATAATCCTGTAATTTGGGCAACACACGCAGCACGACCCTCACATCATGATCCACATGCCGATCTCTGTTAAGGTGGGTTTTCCCAGTCAGTGCGCGCTTGCGTGTCTCTTCGAGTGCCTCGTGCGCTTTGCCTGCAATCATGAGGGCAAAGGGGTCGTTGCTGTCTATCTCTTTTTCTTTGAAGGGGGGTTGGTATTTACCTGAATGAATGATCACTATATAGCAAAAAAAAAATGAGTATCTATAATTGGATAAAGTGGATAAAAGAGACTTTACTTGCTACTACATCAGAATCGTCTGTATAAATATCGGTACCCCACAATGCCCTTTTTTGAACTTTATCGGTCTCATAGGTAAGGTAACGTGAGGGGACACGGATCTCTACCGTACCGTTAATGTGGTTTTCCAAGTTTGGTAAAAGGAATTGGGGTGTATAAACGTAAAATCCTATTTGTATAAATAGATATAAATAAAAATAGATACATATATAGACAAGCCTCATTTTACTCACCTAATACTGACTTTTCTTCCATCCCTTCCAACGATTTCCACACCTTTGTATTATTCACCACCAATTTCGACCTCTTTTTTTCCTGCTCCTCGGGTATCTTTTTTCGCATCACAGCAGCTGCTAGCTTCTTTTGCGTATCTTCAAAACCGGTTGAATGATGATGTTGCAGCAAATTACTAATGTTGGCGGTGAAGGCGGCCAAATGACTGGGCCGTGCCGCGACGGCCGCGAGGGCATTGCCCAGGATCTCGCTCGCGCTGTCGGAACCCGCTCCGGCCTTGCGATGCTCGGACGTGGTGAGTTGGTCCATCACGGGTGCACTACTACTTAGACGACGGAGGGCGGCACTGATATCGGGTAAACTATTAAATCCAAGGTTGGCGGCTTTTAGCGATGAAGAGGATGTTGTGGGTAATTTTACATTAGATAATAAATGAGGTGAAGAGGTGGATTTAATGGTAGATGATGAAGAAGAAGAAGAAGAGGATGGTTTTGAAGAAGTAGTAGAAGTGCTTTGTACATTAGATTCATTTTCCAAAGTGGGTTTATTGTTATTTGTCGTCGATGGTTTATCTTTATTTTTATCATTCTGAACAGCGGTGGGCACCGAAGAAGTCAATGCGTATAATAACTGTTCACTTGTGATGGACGACGTATTCTTGTTTTCAGTCAAAGTATCTATTTCAAAAAAAAAAAATAAAAAATAAAAAATAAAAAATCATGCATTTGCTTTTCTGGTTTTTAAAAATATTACTTGTGATAGGAGGTAAGCTGACTTTATTTAATAAATTTTCATCTTTTTCTTTTTTTTTTAAAAAAAAATGTTATTTCTGTGTGTGTGTGTGTTGTAATTTAATTTTTTTTTTTTTGTATATTTTTGCACTTACTGTTACTGTTACTATTATTACTATTCACTTGTTCTTCTTTTATTGTATTAAATAAATATATAGAACGTATTAATAAAAAAGAGAAGACATATTCTCATTCTCAATGTAAGTATTCTCTTGTTTTGTTTTTTTACCTTTCTCTTTTGCAAGATGGCTATTCTGCACAAGTTTATCTATTGCCTCTTCCTGTGACTTGTCCAAAACAAGTGGAGCTGTCTCTGTTAACTTTATCTTCTTATTCTGGTGTTGAGTTTCGCTTGTTTTATCTTCACTATGCTTTATTGCACTTTCATTTTCACTCATGTTGTGTGTGTATAATATGAACGTGTTGAGAGAGAGAGGGAAAATAAAATAAAAATAAAAATAATAAAAAAATCGATTATATATGGGGATTAACACCAAAAAACCATATAAGCTTTTGTGACCGTTAAAAAGACGCGTCCCATCTTACATCAAATTGGCATTTTCATTTGTTACGTTTGACATTGTATATATTTTATTTTTATTTGCATAAAAATAACGAATAGATGGATTGTTGTTTACAGAGTGTTATAAAGGATAGACACTCACTATAAATAATAAAAGGAATTGGAAAGAGATGTAATAGATAACATTCTCAATTTTAAATTAAAAAGCAATTTTACATTCTTTCTTTTTCTTTAAAAAGCTTCATGTGATGCTATTCTCTCAACAAAAGATATCGATTTCTATCAATACGTGACTTGCTTTCCTTTCAGGACCAAGAATGGTGCCTGGCAAGCATTTGAGTTTTAAAGAGAGAGAGAGTGTGTGTGTTACTGCTTGATCCGCTTGCTTTCTTATTCATCAATACTAAAAGTATATTTATTTAGTTATTGTGTTGATGGTACTTGATACCTTTTTACGCAGTCTAAACAAAATATTTATATATAAAAAAAAAAAGTGTTGAATACGCAGATTGCTGCTCCGTTTTTAGCGGAGAAATTCAAAGGTATCTCCATTTTAGAAAAATGTTTTGTCGCCTTGGCTATATTTAGAAAAGTGATTTAATTATTTAATATTTTATAAAGCTGCTAAATATTGTCGTTTTTCTTTCCTTAATATATATCTTATTATCATGAGTCAATCACCTCAACCCACTGCAGATACTACTGCCAATGCACTTAAAAAGGGAAACCGTGGACTCTCATGGTCTGTTGAAGAAGACGAACAACTCTGTCGATCCTGGGCAGACATTAACGTTGGCGGTGAAACAACAACACATTCCATGTGGGATCGTATCAAGGATGAATTTCATGCCAAGATAGCACCAAGAACAGAGCGTTCTGCTTCGGCTATGAGAAGCCGCTGGCATGTCATCCAAGGTTGTACCATGAAGTTTTGTGATGCTGTAGCTGAAGCTGAAACACAAATTACCTCTGATACTGAAAATGGAAATCTGGTGGTAAAGTGTATATACATATATTTTAAGGATATTGTAAAAAAAAATAAAAATTGAAAAATGGTATCGTCTATATATAGATGACGGAAGCTTTCAAGATCTATCGTCGCAATGCAAGGTTCAATGAAGGTTTTAATTTGCAACATTGTTGGACAGTTTTACGCGATAAACACAAGTGGAAGTCCATTGTAGCCAAAAGACAGGCACGAGATGCCAAAAATGCCATGATGGTGGGTAATGCCACACCAACTCCTACTAGCTATAGGGTGCCCCAAGAACAGCAGCAGCATCCTCTACAATCCCAGACACTGCACTATCCTCCACAGACACATAAACAACCAACACAACCAGTGCAAACAACGCAACAGCAGCCACAACAGCCACAAGCACAACCCTATACCCCACATGTAGTACAGATACAACAAGAACAACCATCCTCATCACAGATACAACCATTGAGACAACCTTCAAACGCCTTTAATATAGAATTAGCATCACAAAAAAAGAGAAAGTCATCGATATATGACTCTGAATTAAAAAAATCAAAGCTTAAGCTAAAAGAGAGAAAATTGGACATCCAAATAATGACGTTTGATCCTATGCAATTCCAGGACCCCATCAGACGTGAATTCTTTAAAATACAACAAAAAGAAGTCCTTTCTCGTTGGAGAAAGGCTGTACAAGATGATAATGTACCAGAGCAATATCAAGAGAATGAACAGGAGTTATTATAATGAATCCTTTGTTTATATACAAAATAGACCACCTCATTAGGCATATGTATTCATGTGCAGTCTTCACTTTAATAAAAAATGCACATTTGACATAACACGTGACCAAGTGGCTTGACCCTTAGGCAAGTCACAATGCTTCCTTTTTTGACAGTGTTTGGATGCAAAAAAAAAAAAAAAAAGGAATAGACTTTTTTTTTTTTTCTACTTCTTGTCTTTTACATAACTCCACAGAAAAAGAAATAAAAGATGCAGTCAGACGAAGTCATATGGCAAGTTATTAACCAACAGTTTTGTTCATATAAAGTCAAGTAAGTTGCAAATCTAGTTACAAAAAAAAAAAAAAAGTTATTTTTTTATTGATCACGAAAAGTATAGAACACCCACTGGCAACTTTTGTCGTAATCAATATAATGTCACAGGTCTTTGTAATAGACAGTCTTGTCCTTTGGCTAACAGTCGTTATGCAACTATTAGAGAACATAATGGTATTATTCTGGAAATAATAAGAAGAGTAACTATTATTTTATTCATATTCTTTTTTATATATAAAAGGTATCGTTTACTTGTATATGAAAACACCCGAACGTGCTCACTCACCAGCAAAAATGTGGGAAAAGAAGAAGCTTTCCAAGAACTATGCAGAGGCTTTGGCACAGGTGAGTGATAATACGAATAAAAGTGAAAGATGTATATTTAATAATAATAATAATAATAGATTGATAAAGAATTGAAATATTGGCCCAACTTTTTAACACACAAATGCAAACAACGTCTAACAAAAATCACGCAATACTTGATTCGTATGCGTAAATTAAAATTAAAGGAAGCAGATCGACCTCAAATGATTGGTATTAAAAAGAAATTGGATCGACGTGAAGCAAATCGTGAACGCAAGGCAGAGGCTGCTGCTCGTATTGAGAAGTCGATTGAGAAGGAGTTGATTGATAGATTAAAGTCAAAGGCTTATGGAGATGCTCCTTTGAATGTCAATGAGGAGATTTGGCAGAAGATTTTGGATCAAGATCTTGAAGATGCAGAGGAGGATGAGTCTGAAGAAGAGGATGAAGAGGAGGAGGAAGAAGAAGAGGAAGATGAGGTAAAATAGGGTGATAATACGATATAGAAAGATGACTAATACTTGCTCTTTTTTGATAAAAAGGATGATGTTGAGTTTGTTTCTGATCTTGAAGATGAATCTGAAATTGAAGACATTGAAGATGGTTTTGAATGGGAACAGGAAGAAGAGAATGAGAATGTTGTTGCATTGGAGAATTAGATATTAAAACACATAAAATTAAAATGAATAAATAAATATATACAACTTGTACCATATAGAAACACCAGTCTTTTTGATTGATTGCATTGGATTTCTTTTATTTGGGGAGACAGCATACCAGGAAGGAAAATATGTTTATACAATTATCAAGACATATTGGTAATGCAATGGCCTTTTGTAGCTTGATTATTCTGAGTTGGAGGAGAATGTTATATCTGTTTCGATATATGCACATAATTGAGTAGTAAAATGATTGAGACATCCTTAGATTGGCACCCATAACATCTAAACTTGTATTTATCCGGCCGGAAGTAGTAAAACTCGATGGTAAATATATAGACTCGGTGGATAATTCAAAGAATATCCCGTTAAAATATAAATTCACTTTATAATTTTATCTTTATTATAAGAATCATATTTAAAAAGAATGGAGAAAGGTTCAATTGTTCATGAGAATATATTTCCAGAAACACAACATAAAGACTTAACCCGCATCGTTGCTATAAGTATAGATGAAGGTTCGGCTGAGTATGTTTATGATTGGGCAACAAAGAACTTTATTGATCCTAAAAGAGATATGGTAAATATAAAATCACATTTTAAAATGTTTTTCTAAATGATTCTTTCTTTAGGTGTCATTATTGAACTGTCGTACAGTCATTGAGCCTATGGCACCCTATATTTCACCTAAAGGTTTTCATGAAGAAGTAGATGATACAAAGAAAATAAAGAGTCATGCTTTATTGCAAAGTTATGCACACAGATTAACAGAACAAGGTGTAAGTGAAATAGAGAGATAGAAAGACTTTTATAAGATGAGATACCAAATCCAGTGATATAGATTGCTGTTAGAGCCATTGCCTTATTGGGTGAACCAAAGCATGAAGTTTTGAAAAAGGTGGCTGAACTAAAGGCTGACGTACTTATTATGGGTACTCGACAATTGGGTACAATTAAAAGGTAAAAGAAAAGAAAAAAAAAAGTAATACTTAATGATATGTAAAATTAAACGTAACTCAATGGTCTATAAGAGCGTTAATGGGAAGCACGAGCGATTATCTTAGTCATCATTCTTCATGCACTACTATTGTTGTTAGAGCCCATCATGAGGATCCTGAAGGAAAGCACCCTATCAAAAGTATTTATAAGAGACACGAAGAGTAGAATGCGTTTGGGCCATTTCTATTTATTTTATTTATGTATTTACTTTACTACCTCATTACAGCCATACATAGAAGCGCATTTTCTGCTTTTATTTTCCATCTCGGCCGCGCTAATATTTGAGATACTTTAATAAACCAATATTTGATTACTTTTGTAACATTTCCCTTAGAGTAGTAGTAATAGTATACTTTGCAAAAAAAAATTATTTTATTTAAAAAAAAAAAAAAAAAAAAAAAAGCCCTAGCTGTTGGGTCTCTCCTGATCGCTAATTGCACTTTCAATGATACCATTTGTAGTGCAGGTACTTATCTCCGAGTAAATACAATAGTCGTCTCATCGGATTTTCTTTGCAAACTCTTTTTTTATGCTTTATCGAGTTGATAATCGTTGGAAGCAATTTTATGACGAGCACCAAACCGTTTTTGGATCAGCTCTCTTTGGTAAATATTCAACATGTAAGCAGTAAATTCTTTTAACGGAGGAGACAAAGCATCGATTGTAAGTATTTTGTTAAAACCTTCAATAAAGGGGTTCAATCCCACTCAGCCCATTCCTTGTTAAGGAGAAGACATACATTCAAATCCTGGGAATGTTGGTATCAGCATATACTACTTTTAATGCATCATTGATAAAAAGAAAAACTGATTTTGGACCAATATCACAAACCATTGTTGAGTAGCACTAAATCTATGTATATTAAGCGTCCAATCATATTAAATCATACACCAATCGAATACAATCGGGTTGATTTCAGTAGGCTTTTTGATACAGAACGAACCAACAATAGCATTATGTTTTTCTGTTCCCAAATACCTGGAAACGGATTTTTTAATATTTTAACTAAGCAAGTAAATACAATCGACAGAGCTAGTGATAAACAGAAAAAAAGAAATTAGTGACAATGAATTCAGCTTGTTAATTTATGTTTACAACAAACGCAAGTCCGAAAGTTGGTTTACCTCAGCTCTAGCAAGCTTCACTGAGCGATACGAAAAAGACCTCATGACTCTACAATAAGAACTATATTAATATTTATTTAAAGAGATATAAATAATAAACTTACCTACAAGACGGGTCCTTCGCTAATCGCATGTGGATATGGCTGTTTCATTATTAAACTTCTCCTGTTTTTCTACAGTCGTGATCCCATCTTGTTTTTTCTTCAGCAATAGCCGCACATTCGATTCTATCATTTGCTGTAATAGTATTTATCGCTGAGTGAACACGGTAGCTGTTCTTTGTGGGCTCTTTTTTTCCTTTGTTGAGTTGAACATCATTGATTTACGGTTTTAAACTGAGCAGTAGAGCGTTTACGCACTGGTTCTCTTTTTCAAGTGGCTAATACATAATTTATGTATTCTTCTAATAACGGAGCATATAGTTTCTACTTTTTCAGTTTTTGTAAGTCTTTAGTAAAGGGTTGTAAGACCATTACTGCGTATAAAAGGGTGCCAATAGCGATGTCTATTGTCTTCTTATCCAAGTGGGTTTGATCAAACCAGGTTGATAGTTGTACAAACATGAAGACACCAGGCAGGTCATATTTTTGGTAGTCGTCTTGAATGAAGATAAAAGAACTTATTAAGCCAAAGTTAAAAGATCCCTTCACTTTGAATGATCAATTTATGAGTGTAAAGATAAGAACTATGTGTCAAAATAAAATAGCAAAAGAAAAGCTCTCTTTATAAAGAGTGTGGTATGATAAGCAATGATAGAATAGAGTATTTAGACAAAGGAAGCGATCCATTGTAAGAAACGGGTCTTTTCATAACTCTCTTTTGTTGGCAAGATAAACATGGGTACGCGTTTGATGATAATAAATTCATAAGACATGTATAAACTTTTATATTCTCTGTAGCATTATCTCCGAGCTGACGGAGATATTTTAGTACTCTCAGTCTCCTTGTAGAACGAAGGGTCACAGACAGAGTGAAGTGTAATTTTTTTTTTCATTTTTCTTTTGTCTTTAAATTTGTCATGGCCGCGTAAAAATCTACTACTGCTGCTTCAAGCATTACTACGTTCTCAGATAAGGGTTAACACTCTTTCTTACCTGCCACTTGGTGGAAGAACTAAAGTCTCTCTATGAAGAGCAAATTAAAGTCTCTCTATGATGAGCAATTTTTAAAGGTGGTAACAATCCCCCCATAAGATTGATGCAAAAACAACACCTTTTCTGGCGCAGAAGTAGGCTTTACTCTCGTCAGTATGTTATAAAACTCTTTGCTTTCTAGTTGGTACTTGAGGGGCTATCCATGCCCTGACTCGCCGTGATATCTCTGCCTCCAAATATCTTCTTAGCGAGTGTTAAAAACTTTCACATCACAATAGACTGAGTGTATGAAGAACTGGGTGATGTGCCAACTGCTGGCAATATCTGAGAAATAAAGCGTTTTTAAGGGAGCTAGGGTGATGGATGGGTGCTTTGTATTGCTGATGGACTTTGAAAGGCAACAGTACTCTTTGCTCTACTCATGGTTTATAAAAATTGATAGTCTACCTGTCAGGGTTATTTGGGCCTGTTATATACATTATAGCTCCAAACTTCAAAACTGAAGCTACAACACCGTCATGGAAAAAGACAGCTCAAAATAAATCATGATATTGTTCTCTCTTGTTGTAGTAGTAGTAGTTTTTATAGGTAACTCTATGCTGTATTAAAAATAATTTTAAAAAAAAACTCTTTACCTCTCTTTTTACAGAAATGAATACTCCTCCATGTGTCCTGGTTGGGTCTCCTTAGCTACCGATGCCTCTCCCCTGCAAGGGTTGCTATTTGTACTTTGAAGAAGTCAAGTATTATCTACCGCTAATAGTTTTCCCATCGTGCTACTGGTAACTTTCGTGATGGCATTATCTACTCTTGGTGTTTTGGCTTGGTTCTTTTGTCCATATAATTTCTTTTTGGACTTGTATTATTGTTTAGCTCCACACTTGTTATATTTCTCTTTTCCCTAGTCTTCATATTATCGATATAAGCATCCCCCCCCTTCACCTTTTACACATTGTATTCACTTTAAAAAAACAGTGTTTGAATTTTTTAAACGAGCACTCTCTCCATTCATGTCTAAATAAAAGATATCAAAAAGAGGATCATACTATTTTTCGTCTACAAAGAAAGCCTTTCATCTTTAATGATTTAAGTTTTATTAATGTTTAGTTCTAATATTTAAATGCTTTTGAGACACTTACACAGATAAAATTGAAATTATATGATTTTGGCATCCTCTTGCAATAACAGTGTATACAATCTCTCGCTACTAGTGACACAATATGAATCGTGTTATGGTTATAGAGGATGACAGTACTGAGATTATCGCTTGAAGACACTTGAATGATTTAAGAGTCCTATTGGACATAGCAAGGGCAGACTGCGTATTTCAAATATAAAATAAAATCCCAAATGCCTTCTGCAGAATAGGAATAGGAATCTAAGATGATGATGTTTTTTTTGTCATTTCTGAAAAGACCGCTCATCAAGACAAAAACGCCAGATTTTTTGAAATACTGAGAATTTGGAGCTCCCAAGCATGTTGGTAGCAACCATCTTTCAATAACGTAGTGTTTATTTACACGAAAGTCAACAAACACGTCATTTTATTTACTGGAAAATCAACAAATACGTCATTTTATTTACTCGAAATCAGCAAATACGTCATTTATTTCAAGGACAACGTTTGTCATTTCAGGGAGAGAAAGAAAATGTTTATGAGTGATGTAATGTTGAGTCAAACATTATGTCATGCTCACGGAACGAAATAAAAAGGAAAAAAAAACCAGATCCTTTAAGCTCTTTTTTCTCCTCTTTCTTTGCTTCTTCTTTTCTTATTTACTTTTTTTTTTTTTTTAATCATAATGAATAATATTCGTATTCGTATTGTCTTTATCGCATAACCTGATATAACAAAGGAAGAAAAGATATACGAAATGGAAGCGATGATTAGGAACTTTTTTTCACCTCATCTATTATAATCAGCTATCATATATATGTATATATATATACATTATATTTATTTTCCAATTTTCTAAAGGTCGATTACCAGTTGGGTGGTTCACTTGCTATTGAAAGAAAAAAAGTATAATTTTTCTGGCACCAAGTACCGTACAGACGATTCAAGTGTTTTAAACCTAATATCCTCCGCCTCATCAGGATAAACCTATCAATATATATAAAACTGCATAACCATGTTTCCAAGTTCTCTTCCCTTTTCTTTGTTTATTTTTCTTTGTTAAATACAACCTATTCTTCCATTGAATAGTACAATATAAAAGAATGTCGGACTTATATTGGTGTACCTATTGTGACAGTGCTATTGGTCAAAACTCGGTAAGTAATAATAAACAACAGCAAGCAAAACCATAACAAATGCATCACAATCTAACTTCGTTTTACTGGGCCCTCTCTTTTTAACTTTAAAGTTCACTTTATTGTTCAGAAAAATGCTTACGTGACGATGCATTATATCACCACCCATTACTGGGATACAAGTACCCTGAATTTAAAAACTTTCCTCACGTAAAACCACTCGTGACTTCCAGCGATCATCAAACAACGGACTTCATTAAAAAACCAGCAGATGACCAAATATGTCGTTTGGCAACCGTTTCACCTGGAAACCATAAACAAAACCATCATCGCTTTAATAATCTATAACACATGATGAAGCTATAGTGATTAATTACGACAAAATAAAGCAAAAAATGCAGCCAATATATACCAAGATATGATATTAAAAAAAAAATGATAGAAAACTTACAAATTTGGAAAAATTCCATTTTTGTTAGCTGAACAATATAAGTGGTTATCTTTCCCAAAAATAAATTACATGCATGCCACGCCATTGTCACCATGAAGAAAACAAGATAATTTACTTAAATAGAAATCAACATGACGTAAATGTTTATATACATGCATAAAGCAAATTTTGAATAATTATAAAAATAATTTAACGTGGGCTACTTTGTGTGTATCAGGGCAATGCTATGATTGGCCTTCACCTTTTCTTGAAAAAAAAAATATACGATCAACTTGCTTGACACGATAAATCCGTTAATACATTATGACATCATGGAAAAAAATCAAAACAATATTACATAGTATGTTAATATATTTCCTTTTTAAGTACAAAAAGGCAAAAGGGTATTTTTTTTTACAAAGAGAGACAAACAAAAAGGGGATAATTTCAAGAGTGACGAGAGTGATGTTGATGTTTTTCTGTATTTTGACACTTTGTATTTTCTAGAGCTGGTTTATAACCACTAATTTTTAAATTAAAGATAAATTAATAACCGCCATAGTTACTGTCTGTTATATTTCCTTACTTTTGAAGAGCACACCATTGATAATGACCTTGGAAAGCAAGATTAGCGCTACAGACGGGGCATATTGTAAGATGTGACATTTTTTATACTAATTTGTACAATGTAGGTATGTTTGTATATATAGGTTGTATATGTTGTGTGTAAATAGCAATATCGAAGTTGTCTTTGTTGTTTATAAAGGTGGTTGTTGTTGGTTTTCGCTGTTGGGGGGCTTTTACAGAGAACAATATATCACAAGTGTCGAGGAAGAAATGGGAAAAAATATAAAAGACAAAAGAAAGGGCTATTTTTTTTTTTGAAATGAAGAATTGAAAACGGCTTCTATTTATATGAAAAAGGAGTGAGGTACACACACCCACGAAAAACAAAACAAAACAAAATAAACTTTCAAGATGTCAGGATGATGCGAGTGACAAAATGATTGTAGCACAAAATAAAATTTCAACATGCACACAAGATTACTTTATTTATTTTGCACAAAAAGGTTTTCTCTTACCCAATTTCTTTCTGGAATTGAAAGGTTATATTAAAAAAAGAGAAATATTGTTATACACCCTTTAATCGATATTTAAAACAGCAAAATCCCTGTTTTCCATTCATTCTTTTTATTATTATTAGGAAATTATTATATAAGCTTTTGATATTACCAGGACGTGCCCTTCCGCCCGCTTTTGAATTTCTGTATATTTCTTTTGAGGTAATTTAGAAATATATTTAAAACACTCTACAATCAACCTTTTTCGCTCTCTGAGTTGGATGCATGAGAAGTGCTTTTAAGTAGCAGAATAGAGTGACATCATGATATAGCTATAAAAGTTAATTCTAAAAATGAAATCATCATATATTTACAACACCATCTCTTATTCTATCGGTCGGGAGGTTAGAGACATAAAAATAAAAACAAACTCTCTCTTCCAACACACTGTTATGTTAGCTCTAATTTGGATATGTCTGCTTTTGCTTTTGGAATTATGTAAGTCATCCATTTTGTTTTGAAAACATATCGATTCGTTTTGATGATCAAGGTATTTCGTAATGACCGATCATGAAATAATACGTTTTTCTTTTTTCATTATTTGTTTGTGGTAACCCATTCTATATCGTCTCCCTCATTCTTTCCCACTGTTCATGAATTTTTCGATCGATCGTCTATGTTTTGAGGAGTTTCTACCAATATATTGATTATAATAACCAAAATCAAAATTATTAACCTGCCTTTTTATTTTAGGATGACAAGTGTGGAAAATTAAAGAAGCTTTTCATATTCGGAATTCTTACTTCTAAAATGTATATATACAAATATGCATTTTGAGACATCAAAAAAAAAAAGCCTCAATTATCAAAACACGAATGGCTTATTTAATATACTTGCCAAAAAAATATTTTCACGTGTTCATTGGGTGATCCCTGAGGCCAGCTTAGCAAGTGTTCAGTGTTTTAAAAAGAGAAAATGAAATAACTCTTTATTTGTTAAATAATAATAGTAAATAAAATCTATGTTACTTCCCCTTTAAAAACAGATAATTGATTTTCATCTACTACTATCTATCATGACCTTTTGTGTATCTATGTTGTTTCGGTGGCACCATAAAGAAAAAAATGTGCTTTTTTTTAAACAGAAAAACGGGGTATCTTCCGAAGCAAACACAAACATTTAGATGAATCAACATTTTTATTACAATTGTTTTTTTTGGTGTACGGAGTTTTCTACGTTTCAAATACTTCTTTATTGTTGGCATTCATTTCATCTATGAAATAGAAAATCATCTTCCGTTTTTGATAAAAATGAAATAAGATACTCATCTTGTTTCATTTGCTGTATTACATTGTGTTACAGATTAAAACCTCTCATTATTAAACACATACAGCCTTGATCTTTGGACTTTATTTTAAAGTTTTATTTATGCATTTTGTTTCTGCCTAAAAAAAATTCTAAACAGTTTTGGGCTAATGATTTTTCTTTAGCCAATGCTATCCAGCCGTGGTGAACTTGTATCATTACTTTTTCTAAATATGAATTATTAATCCAGCACAGAAATAAGGCGGGAAGTAAAGATGGTGTCAATAAAAAAGTTAAATGAAAATAGTGTGTCCAATAAGGTTTTTATAAATCAATTTATTCAAAAAGAGTAACAATGGTTTAGCATCCTCTTTAGCTACATATTATCTCATTCGTGTTGATATCTATGATATATAGAAGTTAGATCAAGTTCCTTGAAAGTATATGTCTACAATTCAAGTCAGCAATTCAAGTCATATATCAGAAGTATAACATGACAATCGGAGTTCTCAAATATGTCATTCATTGTGTCTCTAAAACAGGTTAAATTTCACGGGTATGTTCTCTTCAACTGTTACTAATTTTTTTATATTCCAAAATAGAAGAAAAAAATGCAAAAAAAAATTTTTATTCCCCATTATCATTATATAGGTCACTCCCATTGTCCTATTTTTATAAATTTTCAGGAAAAAAATAGGACAAGATAATGACTCTTTGTATTTGGATGTTAAAAAGGTCTCTTGAGTCATTCGTTTTCATAGCAGGGGTATAATTTACTTTCCTTTTACCTTTATTGTACATTTTTAAGTATTCATGTATTTACGTTCTCACAACTTATTGACAATATGTTGTTTTTTTGACGTAACGTAGCACTAGATAAAGAGTTACTTCTCTTCTTTTTATTCGGAATTTTCCGATACCTTAAGTGATATAGTTTAGGACACGGACAGCGGTATATTTTTTTACTATTCTGTTGTTCCTTAAATTTTTTGGGACAACTAAATCAAAGTACGTTAGG
>MU622260.1:230943-241250 GCA_025399235.1 Backusella circina FSU 941
ATTTTTTTTCATTATTTAGTGGAAACACCCAATTTCATCTTACTTAATAAGAATAATATTATTTTGGACAAACTATGAAAATTTCATTCTTTACTTATTTATTTTTCTTTCTATTTGGTTTAACACAAATAAATTAAGATTTGTTTGTACTTACTTGTTACATGTATTTGTCCGAAATCCTCTAGTCGATCTTTTTTTTTTCACACAATAATTAACAATCTTTAACCCCAGAAAAACATCTTTTCCCGACGAAAACCGCCCGTTGGACAAAAATAGAAGACTAGACAGTGAAAAATAAAAAATACCTCGGTCTTAATCAAAAATAAAAAGAAGAAATGACAAACAAATATTAAATATACAAACGAAATACGGAATAACATTGTATTTGTTCGACGAGAGTAAACAACAAACTTGTTATAAATGTAACAATGGTACTAAAACCTAGAAGATCTTTTTCATACCTCCTCCTAACCATGTGTGTCGAGATAAAAAAAAAATATAATAATAATAATGCGGTGTATTTTTTTTCCAAAGAAAAGAGGAGAAGCTACCGTACTGGACAAACTTATTACAGAGAGTATGTTTTGTGCGATATTTATTCTAGTACGTTTTTATTTATTTTAATTTTATTGAATAGGATAATGTGCTTTTCCGCATAGTAAATGTGAAAGGTATTTGTTAGGATATATAGGACTCCTTTTGTTAAATTAAATATATATACTAAATATAGTAAAAAAAAATTAGTTGATTTCAAGATTTCGTGTGTGTGCCCGGATATACAACCGAAATTAATTCTATTTTGTGAAAAAATTTTAACAAAAAGGCAAAGGCAGAGACGAAAAATAAATACGAGAGTTACACGAAAAAACAATAATATTTTTGCTTAGGCTTCTCGTCCCTATTATTATTGGAATGATTTTTTTTTACTATATTTATTTGAATGTTTACCGAATCGGCCTGGTAAAGTTTCATCAGATGTTCATGTGACTAATCCACTATTAGTAGTACGGAAAAATAACTTAAACGATAATAATTGTTCAGTAAAACAGTACCAGTCTTTTTTTGTTTTACATCAATGTCATTTAATGTTGAGTTCACTAGAGAAGAAAAAAAAATTATATTTCTACTCCTTTGTGGTTGTTTTTTTCCCCCCTCAACTTCTATGTTACTCTACTGTTTTTAAAAAAATAGAAGATATTAGATTTCTATTTAAACAAGCCTGCATGGCTTTATACAATTTAACCGTAGTCAAATGTTTTGTCCGTTCGTACCTTATGCTAAAAGAAAAAAAAATTAAAGTTAACATTTTTTGCATATTTCCAAAAAATAAAATAAAAATAAAAAGCAAGGGAACCAAATAAAAAAGGCAGATAAAACGTTATACAGAACAAGAACAAAAAGAGTTGCAGGAGGGACTATATTGGTGCTGTTAAAATTAAAATATTTCTTAATGTCAATTTCCCCCCTTATTTATTATCCTCCATGATGACTAGAATATTCTCTAATATTTCTGGTTCCTTTCACCCCCCTCTCCCTTTTTTTTCTCTTTAACGTAAAAACCGGTCGTTTTTTGTCCTCCTTTTTGAATTACATAAATACATCTTTGCTGCTATTTTTTTTTTTAAAAAAAAAAAGGCTTTATTCTTATCGAACAAGTACTAAGAAATAATCCATGATCGACTCTATTATTATGAATAAATACACAAACAAAGAGGAACAGGAGCCCATCCAAAATATATACATATATAAGGTTTAGTAAACGATTTTAGAATTATCGTCTATTAGCGACAAACGAAGAAAGAAAAGGAAGCAAAAACTGCATGACAATTGCAGCATTTGAAAATGCACTCTTAACCCAGATAGTACGTCTCTATATATAATTCGCTAATAAAAAAAAATTAAAAAGGGCATCGTATCGATCATCGCTATGTAACTTACCTGGTAAAAGGACGTATGATTGTAACTTTAGCACATAAAATAAGAAGATATGATGATATTAGTAAACAGTTAATGTATCCAAAACTACAAAAAATGAAAAGGAGAATGACGAGAAAGAGAAAAAGAGCAAAGTGAAATGAGGATGTTTCTAGAATAATAGTTATATTTTTGTTTATCATGTTGGAAGCACAATATATATAAAAAAGATGTACTAAAAAAAAGGGGGGGTGGAGGGGTTGTGTTGATGACATGCGCCCAAACAATAAAACATTTAGGATTATCATTGACTAGCTACTATAAAACCTACACGAGTCCGAGTGTAATTTAACTTTTTTTTTTTTTCTTTTTTTTTTTTTTTTTCCTTTAAGTATAAAAACGCATTGAAACTGAAATTTTCCTTCTTTTTTCTCTCTCTTTTATTTTTCCATCTATTTGTTTCCTCCTCTCACTTCCTACATATAATCAACCTTGAGGTTATACTACAAGACACTCACTTTTATTTTATATATATATATATACTTTTTTAACTTCATTTTATGCTAAACCAGCGTTCTTAAACAAATAATAACAGCTCTTTCCTCAAACACACACACACAAAATAATGACATTCGCTTATCAGAATCAGCATGTATATCACAGAGAACCTATCAAGTAAGTTCTTATAACCCGTTCATTTGCGCGATTAGAAACGTATATTAAAAAACAACAACAACAATTAGATATTCTCTTTCTTTAAGACAACAGCCATGCAGGGCTAGACTATGTAGCTTTAAAGATAAAGGTGCTTATCCTATTTATTTATTTATTAAAAAAAAAAAAAGCGAAGTCAATTTTTCTATACTTATACCACTCCCCATTAGTTGACCGTAGACCACTTGATCCACCACCCATTATTCAAATATTCCAAAACGGAAGCCCAGATTTTTAGTAAGTTCTCAGTAATTTAGTATATATATGCATATAAACATGAGCATTTAATTCATATATTTTTCCGTTTATCAATATAGTGATTATAAAAATAGCTCCAATTACTTTTTACAAGCTACTTTAACGAATGCAAACGATGATAGTGATATTCATACCACAAATCGATGTCGAACTACTGCAGGTGCTGTCGTACAATCTCTTCACAAATTAAAAGATACAAATAATGAAGGTATAGAGACAAAATATGTGATGTTTTTTTTATGAAAAAGAAATTTTACTAAAAAAAATCCTTTTTTTCTTCCCTTAATAGAAGGGGCATTTTTTATATTTTCTGATATAAACATAAGAATTGAAGGTACATTCAAACTCAAGTTTACACTTTTTCAAATTGTCGGGTAAGTTTTTTTTTTTTTTCTCAAATAGATATATATATATATACATCATCTTACACACATTTTATTATTAATAGATTGGATGTAAAATGCGTCTGTGCCATATTATCCAACCCTTTTACCGTATATCCCTCAAAATGTAAGGTTATTTGTAAAGAACCAAAACAGTGGGAACAATTAACCTTATTCTTTTATGTAAATTTCTTTTATATAGTCTTCCCGGGCATGTCAGGTAAATTTAGCAATTAGCACATAAAAAAAAAAAAAAAAACGCTTTTTTTTCTCCTACTTTGGCGGATCTTTCTTTTTTTTTTTCGTGATCCCCTCCCTCCTCCTTTTGTTTAAATGACTTGTAATAACCCTTCTTCCCCTTATAGAATCTACTCTACTGACTCGCCTGTTTTCAGATCAAGGAGTCCGTATTAGAATACGTAAAGAAGCAAGATCCATTCATTCATCAAGGTTAGAAGAAAAGGAGGATTTAGCCTGCTGCTGATGCAAATGATAAGACATACTAAACATCCTTATTTTCAAAAAAAAAATAGAAAACGCCGTCGTGGAATGGACTATGAGGATAAACTAAAATCAGAAGAATACCACCGTCGTTCACCCACCACCCCACCACCCATGGACCATCATCACGGTCGTAATAGAAATGTCATGTCAATGGAAAACCTGCTGTTGGCCAAAGAGACGATGCCGCTGCGCTTTAAACCCTTACCAGCACCGCATCAATTACTACCATTGATGTTTTCGAATCATAAGCAGGAGGAGGATGTTCTACGACTGCCATCGTTAAGAGAACATCGTATCACTGCCACTCATTTATTTTCTGATCCATTAAGGCTATAAATTATCATTTATATTTATTTTGTTGTAGATTTTTATATTTTTTAGACAATTACATAACTATTTTTTTTTTCCCCTCTCATGCGATGACAGTGCACTTTCCATTTTTAATTCATATAAAACCTTTTTTTTTTTTACTCTCCTTCTTTATTATGATTTATATGCTAAAAAATATAATTAATCTAAAATATTACCTCTCTTATATATTCTGTTTATTTAATTTATTTATAATAAAAAAGGCTTTTGCTATGTGTTTTCAAAAAATAACGAAGTGAGTTTTTTTTTTTTTTTTTTTTTTTTTTTTTTTTTTTTTTTTTTTTTTTTTTTTTTTTTTTTTTTGCTGTTCTGGGTAATATTCTCTTGCTTTTCAATTGGTTAAAAAGTGCTTATAAAATCAGAAGACACTTTTTTTGGGTTTTCCCTTAACACACCCTTTTTGACACTTGATATACTTCTCTCTCTTACATTTTGTATGTGATACATTTTAAAGATATCGTATATCTATCCTGTTTAAAGAAAATCCATATTTTAACTTGTAATGTATTAAATATTTTTGTGCTTTTTAGCCTAAAGATGGGGACATGAATGAGCCTAAAATCAGGATATGGCTAATCAAAACTTTAATGATTTCCAAAAAATAGAAGAACAGGAGCAATATCTCGCTTTATTTATTATATCAAGAATGGTTGTTATTCAAGGTTGAATAGTATAAATAGAAATAATAAGGGTCTAATACATCATTATTATTATTTTTCTATTTATTTATATATAAAAAAAACAACAAATAAATAAACACACGGTTGGGCAAACAGCTTATTTAAGTAAAAGTGGATAATCTGTCGATGATGAAATACTTTTTATCCTACAGGAAAAGGAGAAGAGAGACGGGGTATTAAAGTATATATGAAATGCTGATCCAGGAGAACATTATGTTTAGTTAGACTAAGCGAAACAGAGAGAGAAATCGATTAGAAGAATCGTATATAAATAATCGATTTTTTGCCGATAAGGGCCTTTTATTATTATTATTATTATTTTACTAAGAGTACATTCAAGATACCATTTAACCCGAATATCACTTCTATTTATTTCAAGAAAAAAAAACATCAATTAGGATACTAACTAACAGCAAGAAAAGCAGCAACAACTTACATCCCATTCCTTCTTTATTGTACACATATATAAAATGAAGTCCAATGCGGTTTAAATCTAGTTTATGACAGGAAGGGGGATATAATCTAGATTTATGTACATTTAATTCTTGTAATATAGAGATGCGAGTGAACCGAGTAAATGGTTTTTTTAGAATGACTCCCTATTTCACTCTGAACCTCCGTATTGAAATATGATTGGTTTTCAATTGCATAACGAAAACAAGAAGAAGAGGGAGTGTATATGTATTCCTGACCCGACTTTTTGTGCTTTTTTTTTTTTACTGTCGTCAAGAAAAAAAGGGGGGATGTGTATCCATTAAACTGGAAAGGAAGAAAGAAAAACAAACAAACTATATGGTTCGTCCCAAAAAAAAAAAGTGTTTTATATGTATTCAGGATCCATTATTCAAAATGGTTTATTTTACAATAAATAAATGATCCAACTGATCTTCCAATTGCAGTTTTTGGTCTTTCTATCTTTTTAGTAGTAAAAACACCCCCTTTTTTTTTGTTATAAACTCAGTTATGAATTAACTGGTACCTTTTTTTATTGTTAACGAAGTCATTGTCCATTGCTAAAAGAATTAAAAGAAAACAAATACAATGAGTTATGAATAAGAATCTAATTTAAATCATAAACATAGACAGGGTGGGTGTTTTACTCCTCATCTATATTTTACTTTTGAAAGTACCACAAGAAACCATATTCTCTATATATTTTTTTATATTAAAAAGAGTGGAAAAAAACAAACAGTAGCCTAAAAATATAGTATTACTCAACCATACACATTCGCTTTTATATATTTTTTTAATATTTAAAAGGAAAAACTTAATGACATCGATTTGAGCCGAATTGTATATCTTTATTTCAATAAAAAAAAAAAAAAAAAAAGTGTGTGCTTTACAGATCAAAAGTGAAAGAAAAAAATTTATACTTTACTTTCTAAAAAAGTCTTGTGATCTAATTAATAAAAAATAGTTCAAGATTCACACAAAATGGTGGGAGTTTTTGGTGATAGAATGATTATCACATTAAACAAGAATGCTTTCATTATGACTATCACCTAAGCTTTGCTTGAATGTTTAATAAAAATAGTATGTAGGCCGTTATTAAAGCCAAAAGGTGTATGTGCTTACACAATTACTATATTCTGCTTTTCAATAAGGTTACACGAACAACGCACATGTAAACAGACGCACACACACACACACATAATCACCTTCTATATTAATGATTTCTTCTCTTTTCCATCATCAAAATAATAAAGCAAGGGTCAATGTATTAAAATTAATAATAGTAATTCCATTGTATTATGAAGAGTAAATACAAACTGAACAGACACGCTGTCATTGGGCTTAGATTGTGTGGGTAAAAATACTTTTAAAGTTTTAAAGTCAGTTAATCATCTGTACAATTGGCAAAAAAAGATAAAACAAACAAATAATAATTGTAATTATATTAGTAAGATAGAGTAGCAATAGTAAGTGTAAGTGTAATAACATAGTATAGATTTGCAGTATTAGAAGAGAGAGTATATGTATGTGTGTGTATGTTTATTATTACATATAAAAGCAGCAACAGTAATAATATCATAAATCGGAGCTAACTTGTATTAGACGTCATATAAACCCAACCAATAAAAAGAACGAAATAAAAGTGAAACTAAACCCCAAAAACTCTCCGCAAACTAATAGCCTATTCAAGAAGATTTTTTTTTTGTTTTTTCCTTTTTATTTTAAAACACTCTTGCCTTGTTAAGTGTTGAACACGCTGCATTTGGCAACTCCCTTTTTTTTTTTATTTCATAATTGGAAATAACCAGCACATATATATATGAATCCTAGCCAACTTAACCCAGACTTGTCCACAGGTCCCCTTGACAATGGCGGTTTGAAGAAGCCAAAGAACTTTGAACATGAGGATCCTAACGATTCGGGGGATGACTCCGAGAATGAGAAGCCTGCAAGACGCTCTGGTAGAAGAAAGATCAAGATTGAGTACATTGAGGACAAGAATCGTAGACATATTACCTTTTCAAAGAGAAAGGCTGGTATTATGAAGAAGGTTTGATATCATTTTAATACTGTATTATTGTTTATTCTTTTACTACGCAAGAAGTCTCTCTTTCTCTCTCTTTATCGCTGTGTTAGGAGGACAAAATGATTAATATTAAGATGATTATTTGTTATATATCTCTTGTCTAAATATGGATGATGACATTATATATATACACAAAGTGATTAAAGGGAGAGAAGGGAGACATATCTATACAAAACTGTCAAATACAAAGTACTCATCATCATCATCATCTTTAGGCTTACGAATTATCCACATTAACTGGTACTCAGGTCCTTCTTCTTGTCGTCTCTGAAACTGGTCTTGTTTACACTTTTACCACTGTTAAGTTGCAACCTATTGTCACAAAACCAGAAGGAAAGAACCTTATTCAGGCCTGCTTGAATGCACCCGACCCTATAGCTGCTGGTGATCATGCTATTGTAAGTGAAATATATACATATAAATTACAATCAAATCACTCATTATATATTATGACAACGACTAGACTGCTGGTGACGCGTCTTACAATAGCAATGCTTCTCCTGTTATCGATGAAAAGAAGGTTTATGATGATAAAAAGGTAAATTGACAAGATGATTTAATATAAAAGAGAGAAAAGAGTTGTTCATGTGTTATGGTATGATTTAGATTGAAGCTCCACCAAACAGCTACAATGTACCCCCAACCAGTGCAGGCGGCTACCCATCCCAACCTTATTCTAATGCCCCTCAGGCACCCACTAGTCAAATGCCTGTACCCAACAGTGCATATAGTGGTCATCCTGGTTACATAAGCTCTGCCCCTCAATACCAGCAATCACCCCAGCAGCAGCCTGCACCTCCACCTCAACAGCAACCTCAGCAACCTACTCCTTACGGTCAGATCCCTCAACCCCCATTCTATGGTAATCAACAGCCTCACTATATGTCTCATCAGCAGCCTCCTCATCCAGGTTATTGGCAGGCAGGTGCTCCTCCACCTAATGCTCCTTTACCGAGACAGGATCACCGTGCTGTTGATGATAAATCGGGTATAAAGAAGTAGAATAAAAAAAAAAACACGGAAATATTAAACCATACGTACAAAAAAAACACACTTCTCCATCTTTTTTTTTTTTTCTCTCTTCTTTTTATATTCCCCTCTTTTTTTATTATTCTCTTCACACAACACCAAACCCAAAAAAAACAAAAAAAAAAAAAAAAAAAAAAAAAGATATTCATTGCTATTATTCATTTTTTTTTTATTTGACACACACACAAATACACACAAATTCATTATATAAAGTTATATATTTTTATTAAAAATCTTTTGATAGATTCCATTTAAAGAAGTTGCCATTTTTTTTTTTTTTGCAACTCCCATATTTGAAACGTCCGTGCGTTGCTTGATTTATCCATATTTTATTATTGGAACTAAAATCAAAAAGGGCAATACATTCCTTTTATATTCTTTTTTTAACAAGCCTAAAAAAAGAAATTAAAATCTTATAGCCACATATGAGTTACAGATAAAGGAACATTGTGTGGTTTCACTCTCTTTCTCTTTTAAACTAAGAGGTTACATTGAGTCAAGATGATGCACCCTTTTTTCTAATGAAAGGGGATGCTTCATTTAACCCAGTTCAATCGATTGAAATAGGTCAATTATTATTAACATTGGGAGTTCTCTTTTGAAACAGCCCACAAAAAAAAAAAGAATATGAATGGTAAATGAGGAGACTGTTTTTTATTTTTCAGCCCTGTACTAAGAAAATGGCACTATCCTTTTTACGAATGAACAGGCGTATAACTATATAGTGAGTGGTTGGATTTACTGGATACAGATTTTTCTTTCTTGCTGGCGTTTGCTGAAAAAGCATCTTGATCCACTTTAATTTGGGTTGCACTGCTTGTAGGAAGAGCGAGGTTGCTAAAATTGTTATTATTGGCTTGGGTAGTCAAGACCTCTGGAAAAGTGGCACAGGTCTCAGGAATTGGAGTAGAACCAAAAATAGGGTCGATGGAATTGATAGAGTTGGTATTATTGGCCCCACTGGATGGTGTATCGAGAACTGCTGTAAATGGATCAGCAACCATACCAAGTAAGGTTTGCTGGAATGGATCATAGAAATCTTTAAGTCCGAGCATTGAGAGTGTATGCTGTTGGTTGGGATCACCGTACATGATATCGAATACATAATCGGTTGGTGAGGGTGATGAATTGATGGACGAATCATCTGAAGAAAATGAATCTGTAGATTGGAAAGTCTTCATTTTGACTGCTCCAGGAACTCCATTTGTATTCATGGGATTTTTCATTTGAGTATGATGCATTGACTGCATAGTTGAGTGGTTTTGCTGTTGTTGATGAGGTCGGTTTGTCTTTGGCTTGTGTGGGTTACGATTATCATCAAGGTCAACGGAATCCGTCAATAAACGCATAACTAAAAAAAAGATACAAGAAAGGAAAAGTTAATAAACAAAGAAAAAAAAAAAGGGATGAGGAGAAAGGGGGTGGGGGGATGGGGTATATACAAAAAAAAAAAAAATGATAAAGGGATATTATGAACTATTGTATTACTCTTACAGTGGGAATCGCCCTTGCGTGTATTTTTCAGAACTTGAATGTGTGAAGAGACTTGCTTTCTCGTGCGGATTTTTCCAGTTTTGCGAAAGATGAAATCTGAAATTAACTCGTTTCTACCTATTTATTTAGAAATAAATAAATAAAACATTAATAAAATAAGAATGCAATAGGAGGACGCTTTGACACTCACCACAGGGTTTTCCATTGACAAGGATTTTACGTCTGCCTAATTTAGGAATCGACTCTAGAGCTGTTATAGTTTTTGATGTTTAGTAATACAAATACTATATTTATATTGTATTCATATTTGTTTGAATTACATTGCAGCATTTACCTTCAATAAAAGCAGATTCTACATCAGGTGGCCATACTTGCTGTACGCACAAAATTAAAAAAGAAAATATTAGGCATTTTTTAGATAAA
>MU622260.1:241275-306308 GCA_025399235.1 Backusella circina FSU 941
AGAACACTTTGAACCTTTCAGAAATAAATATAATATGTTTTTGGGAAAGGATAAAACTATCAAAATCAGTCCATATCTGTAATCATCTTTGTGATAAGTTGCATAAATAATTGGCGTGCCTAATAAACTAAGGGAGTACTTATTTTGTTTACTTTAATTTTTACTTGTATTTATTTATTTATATGATATATATAAACATCTTTAACATATATATAAAAAAGGGGCAACGAGTCAAGGAAATTTTACTTGATTCGATTCAACTCATTATCAATCAATTCATTCGCATAATCCCAATACAGCTCTCTCTTCTCCCTATTACGACCATCACTTGAGCTAGAAAGAAGTTTTGTCTGTCGAAAGTAGTTACCCGAAAGGCCATCGATCTCCGGGTCCGTAATATAGTAAAGATAGGCATCAGACGATTGATCTTGTGTCGTCACCTCAATATATTTGGATGCCTCGTTCAAGAGGTACTGACGAAACGCCTCGCTCTCTGTTCGGTTGAGATTGGTGGTAGGAACAAACCCGGGACAGAAGGTGATGGAGGAGATGGATGGATATCTCTCCGCGATAGCGAATGCGTTCCATACACATCCCAATTTGGATAGGCTGTAATAGATATTGGGAGCCCAACTCTCGCGGTGACCCACAAAATCATCAGGTACCGTGACGGAGGTCGGCACGTAGGCTTCGGCCTTTTTACCATTAGGGCTCACGGTCATCTCGGGATCATGGAGTGCAGAGGTGACAAACATGATTCTTTTAGAATGGGAGGGGGATTTTTCCAAAAGGGGCATGAGTAATCTGTTCAAGTATAGGGGAGCAATGGCATTATTAAAGACGGTGCCTTCCACTTTGTTATGACAGCGCTGTTCAAATTGTGGGGTCTTTCCTGCAGCATTATGAACAATGACGTCCAAGTAAGGTACAAGTGTCGAGACAGTGTCAGCAGCCCTTTGAACACTGTTGAAATCGGATAGATCCAACAAGACCTTGTAGAGTGTGCCAGTAGTAGCTTGATTGTCGTCTTTGATATACTTTTCAGCTGAATCAAGACTGGTTTGAGTACGACCTGTAATAATGACGGTGTATCCTAGATCGAATAATTTTTTTGAAGTGACTTTGCCAATACCAGAGGTACCACCACTAAGAAATATGATGAGACACGTAAGCTTTTTCGATAAAAATGGAGATGGTTTATTTTAAGTTTGAAATGTCTTAATAAGAGAATGATCATAGTGTACACCATTACACGCTTGTTTTATTTAAAATAACATTGGTGGATATATCCGGAAACTTGGTAAAATGTAAATCATACTAAAAAAGACAAGATTACTTTCTAGAAGAAACTTACTTTACCTTACTCAGCATTGCTAAAAATAAGGTATTGATGTCTTGAGAGAAAATAAATTAGTGACGAGGTTATAAGTAAAAAAAAAAAAAAAAAAAAAATCAAAACAAAACAGGATGATTATTGTATCAAACTAAACAAAGCACCTTGAGAAAGTAATAAAGCAAAAGTACTTACTGCAAATGGTTTGTATATATTGTATTGCATTCTGACTTCTCGAGAGAGAATGGTCATTTTCTAGGTTTATAATAACTTCTATATCTGACCTGTACTTCAATCGAGACAGAGACACCCACTTCTATAAATTCAATTCAAACTGGGGTAACCATATTTTGCCTTTATGTCATCAAATAAGGTCGATATTCATACAAAAAATCTTGTTTAGAAAGTGATTTATAATAAAAAATATGCCAGTCATTTAATCAGCTAAACATAAAGCATTTGAATTTAGATGATGGAATTAAAGTTCCAGAAACAGCGCTTGCCCAGGCAAAGAATGGCAATGGAGGAACACTTGGGATGATCGGGGTAGAATACCCAAACGGAAAAAGGGGCTATTTTAAAGCCATGGCACCGTAACGGCTACCGGTAAATCAAAATTGTACAGCTGCATATTATAATATTAGGACACTGTAGGTTTTAGTTTTTTTTTTTTTTTTTTTTTTTTATCAATGACGCTGTATCAAGATGGACGAGGAGTATCTCAAGACATTTGTGCTCCTATGGATTATTCTCTAAAGGCTGCTGCTGGAAACAATAAGTCTTTTATGGTACATATTGTAGGTCTATGTTTTAGAGGAAATAACATATTACTTAATAAATAAAAAGAATTGGAATGGCTAAATAAAAGTGGATTGAAACCGTTAGCCTTAAAGAAGAATTTCCAAGATATAGAAAACGAATTATAGCAAAAGCAGCAGCAAATAGACTCACTCAAAGAAGAGAGGCAACGGCAAGCAGATTTGTCCGAACAAGAAAAACAAACGCACATCAATGAAAAGGAATTGCTAAAACTATCAGTTAAATACTTGGAACAGTAATTACCGATACTACTATTATTTATAATGACCTATCCATTCTTTTTATTACGATCAAGTAGTCATAAGAAAAGTAAAATACTCGCTATCTGTCGTTGTACACTAAGATGAATAAGGAGAAAACTTTAGGAGCTATCTATGATCAAATTTTACAGTAGACCCTTGTTAATGTAAAGCACTCCTTCATTTTACCTGATAATCAGCGTACCACTGCACGCACTGTTATAAAACGATGTTGTAGGTAATCGGGATTCAAACCCAGGTGTTTTTAATAGCGCGATTTTTTTTTTTTTTTTTTTTGTTAGACCTTGCTTCTTATGTCTTCAAATACCAAGAATACCTTTACAAGAGAAGAACTTTTCGCTTCTTTAGAAAGTAGTTTATGATAAAAAGAAGTACATCAATCTAACTAGCTAAATCTAAAGCTCTTGAAATTAGACGATAGACAGATTGGACTAAAAATCGCTTCAAACACGATTGCTAAATTAAAGAATGGCACTGGAAAGATGTTTTGGGATATAGGTTTTATATACAATACGACAACAAAAGATTATGCTAAAGCTATGGCATGGTTTCGACTCTCAGCAAATCAAAACTATCCTGCTGCTTATGGAGAGATTGGAGTATTGTATTTTTCTGGATTGGGTGTCCCCCAAGATTATGACGCCGCGATGTATTATTTCCTCAAGGGAGCGGAAAGCAATAACATTACCTCTATTGTTATTATTGGTTTATTATTTTCACAAGGTCTTGGTGTACTAGTTGATAACTATAAAGCGCTAGAATGGCTGACCATAAGTAATTGTCAAGCTGAAAAAGTGAAACTGTTGAACGAAAAGGGCTTTCATCTTTCAAATGAAGATAAAAGTAAAGTATTCTATTACCAATAGCATTTAATAACTAAATTAATGAAACAAAAAATAGAAAAAACAATCTATCAATTGATAAACGAGACAGAGGAGATTAGAAGAAAAGAAAGAAGGAAGAAAGAAGAGGAAATGACAAGGTCAATCGAAGAAGCGGGAAATTTACGCAAGGAACTTCAAAATGACTTACAACAAAGTCAACAAAAGATAGATTCATTGGAAGAAGAGAAGCAATTACAAACTTCAAGAGAAGAAAAAGAGACTAAAAGGTTACTGGAAGAAATGGAAAATCTACGCAAAGAACTTCAAAAAGCACAAAATGAATCGCAACAAAAGCAACAAATGATAGAGTTATTGAAAGAAGACAAAGAAGCAAACAAGCAGCTACTGGAAAATAAAGACCAAATGATATTTTCGCTGGAGCGAGAAAATAAAATCCATCAAAGTCTTGTGCAGTCAAAGGATAATGAAATCAATTCCTTAAAGGAGAACCGTTATTTAGAAAGGGAAAATCGGGAGTTAAAACGTAAAATGGCGAGAGATCAAAGACCTCTACCAATATCTTTTGCTGACTATCCAACTAGCGAGAATGATACTATTAATGATAATGGCAATCTAACAAATGACATCATAAACAACAACAGCACCGAATCTGACGCATCTGATAGTGATGTAAACAGTATTATGGTAAAAACAGAAGTTAGCGATCTTAGATCATGCAAAGTGGAAAATAAAAGGAGAAAAGTGCAATAAAATGGCACACCGTGAACCAAATATTTAATTTAAGCGAACTATTATATAAAAAACAAAACAAGAAGGAACGTATATTTAAATGTTATAACCAATGAATAGCCATTTTCTACTCAATTGAGTATAAACTATGGATATAACTATATACATTCAATAGGGTATTCAAAGCTATTTCTTTATTTTAATAAAGATACTTATTTGGAAATAAAAAGCTAATTTGGTATCCATTGTGAAAAGTGATATCAAAAAGAATACAATTTAAAATAATAAAGAGTCATCGTGTTATGACAGTACAACAAAGTGAATATATATACAAAATACCCTGAATCTTCATCCTCACCGCTGTCTCCGCGACTTATGGTGTGATAGGTTTTCCAAATATGTATAGTAGCATCTCGTTGCGTACTCTATACTTATCTGATCAAAATAAATTACATTCATTATCTCATTTAATAGAACGATAGATACATTTTTTACAAAAACAAATATTCAAGATATACTTATCACTTCTTTTACTTCAAACAGATGTGTTATAAGGTTTCAATATCATTAAATAGAGGTTTCCGTATACATGATTAACTTAATATATATTATTTACCCGTGTGTTCTTTTCTGGTGAATTCACCGTTCATCATCAGGTACAACTCTCGTTTACGGGGTTTCATTCCAATCTCCCCGCTCATACATACAAATCCTTCATTATCCCATATTAGTCTCTCTTGACCAGTAGAGTTTTTTATATGGCATATATATATATTTCTCTTTTTTCCATTAATTGAACTTGGTTAGGAATATTTTATTTACAATTATAGAAGAAAAACATGGAAACCATGATCTTGATAGACGTGATGATAATGTGCTTTTTGTAATTCATATAATTCTTTCCATTCCATACGCGTGAATGAATATCATCATAGATCTCCATTAATAGTAATTAATATATCCGTTTGAAATACTGTATCGTTATCATTTTTTCTTATCACCCTTTGGTGATCTGATATTCTTCTAGTTTTTCGGCTTTGAAAGTCTAATTCAAGTAAAAAGGTTTAAAAGCCCGGCTCAATTTTGAGTCGGGTGAACTGAAAAAGATGATCTTGTTGTACTCTTTGATGTAGCAAGTGATCAGTCACAAGCCATGTTTTTTTTCTGTAAATGACCAAGTAAAAGAGTAGGGTATCTTATTTATTTTAACTATTTATATATATAATATGTTTATATTACTTAAAAAGACTTTTGTACTATAAGAGATTTTTTTTTTTTTTTTTTTTTTTTTTTTAGAACAAGACAAAGCGGAAGAAGAGTGCCCAACTCAAAGCAACAAGGAAGACATAGGTACCTCCATAAATATAGTTTGCTTTAAGTCTTTTAGATAGAAATTTGTCTTCGCTGGTAGAAACAGGAGTGCTGATGACAGATGATTTACCAGCATCTAATATGCGCCCATAAATTCTACGATCTAATATACATAGGGTCACACCCGATAATACCGAGAGGATACCAACCACAATAAAAAAGTCCATAACACCAGAGTATCCCTTATGAGTATCAGCATCCTGCAAGAGACCTGTAAATATATCCATTAATGATGCACCAGTATTTGTGAGTGATTTGATTAATCCCATGCCGGTACCAACTAAGGTGAGTGGTAAAATAACGGGGACACTCGAAACTAACGCTACAGGACCCAATGCCAAACTAACACTGAACAAGATCATTCCAACAATTGGGTGGATATCAGTATATTGCAACATCATAAGTCCAGCTAAGAAAGTTCCACCACTCCCAATCACTTTTTTTTTAAAAAAAAGTAAAAAATTGTTAGAGCAAACATAGAAAACGCGAAAATGATAACATACTCATCCATGTACGTCTTCCATATCTATCTACTAAAAGACCTAAAAATGGCATCAAGAATACGGGTAAAATCTGAGCTGTACTAGCGATAGCAGCTGCCTTCTGATTAGGATATCCAAATCGGTACTTTACAAATTCACTATAGATTTTAATAATGAAAATTGGATGAACACTCATTTCTATTCTCTTTTTAAAAATCAAGTAATATTAACCTGTTGATATGAAGGAAACATCCCCAAGCACCTCCCAACAAGAACTCCATAGAAGCAATCAACCAATATGAATGAGGTAGATACATAAGTTTTGACCAGCTGAATGTCTTTTTACTTTTAATCACGTTACGCTTTACGTTACATCGATCTACGGAGTTATCTCTAGTGACACTCTTCAATAATACAATGTAAACGAGATTGATACAGAGTGAAAATACACAGAGAAGAGCTGCAAACTATTATAATAATAATAAAATTAGAAATGCTAAAATTGTTTTTTTTTTTCTGTCGGTAATAAATCACATACCCAAAAACCATATCCATACCATCCAGACCATGTTGCGATCGGTAAAACAATAGCTTGTGCTAAAAACGATGACTATTTACAACACAAAAAAAAGGCAATGTACTCCATCAGATGACGCATACACACATATTTTAATAAATTATAGCTATTTTACCAGTCGGCTGACAGTCAGCATTAGTGCAATCACGGCAGCAAGACTCCGACCTTGGAACCATTGACTTAAAATTGTTTCTTGTACAATGACAACAGTGCCACTGCCAATACCATAAAGAATACGACCCAAAATCATCATTCCAAAGTTTGCGTGGGATGTCGATGCAGCAACAAGGATATTTCCAGATGCAATCAACACAGTAGTAAGAATAGAGCCGGGGATTGTGCCAAACGCATCGATAAAGATACCACCTAGTAATGGTAATACAGTATTCACAATACTGACGCTAGACTGGATGACACCGTACTGAGAATTACTAATTCCAAATTCCTATCATTATAGAGAGAGGATATGTTGGAATTTAAAAAATCTGCAGCCTTTTAAAAACTATCTCTCAGTCTCAATAAATACCTCTTTAATAATAGACTTCATCGCCCCTAAAGTATGAGCGGCAAAATGGCTACCCACTTTTATATATATCAAGTTAATAACCTTAGATATTAGCTTATGATGATGTGTTGTTCTAACCTGCTAAGAATATTGCACATAATAAAGCCACAATTTTATATTTCCAAGGTTGGTCAGAAAGTTGACAAACGCCATTGCTGTTACTTGAGGGTAATTCAGAAGTAGAAGAACAACAAGCTTGTCCTGAACAACAAGTGTCTTCTGTTTTCTTGTCACTTAAAAGCGGTGTTCTCTCAGACATATAAATGAAAAGTCTATATATTTTTGATAAAAAAGAAAAAGAAGAAAGAAAGAGAAAGGGAGGGGGGAAAATGCAAGTCTGTACTTTTGTAACAAACCCCTTTTATATTTTAGTGTAAAAAAAAAAAAAAAAAAAAGATAAAAGGATCTGATAATTCTGAACGTATAATACATCTGATAAGGTAACACCTCCCTTGGTCTATCACACGTGTTTATCGTCACACGTTCATCTTTATTCAGATATAATTAACAAATTTATAATAAAAGCTGTTATTAGACATTGGACAACCCTTTAAATCATACAACTCTTTTTTTTACGATTATATACACAAAAAGAGAGAAACAATATATAAATAAACAAAGAACTTTCAACTAAATATTTATTCTTGTGCAACCTTATCAAGAGATCAATCTGTAAAGAGAGAATATAGATTCCGATCTTATATTGCATCATAAGGGAAAAATTATATGCAAAACGCCTTTCTAACGAACCAGTTTAATCTTGTACAGGAGAAAAGATATATATATATATATATATATACTTTATGTTGTTTAATCAAGATTAGAATAATAATGGTGATACTAGACAAGGTAGTACTATTCATGATGATATGTCAATACAAAGACGTCTCTCTTCTTTTTGTAATATAGAAGCTCGGTATCTATTAAAGCATTATTTAAACTTCATATACATTTAAAAAATAAATGGAATATAATAATAATAATAATAAAAACTAACTTCAGGAATCAATCATTTTTATAAGTTTAATCATTATTCATTAAATCCAAATTATATATAATAGAAGCGGTAGACGTGTTTCCCGCTGCTACTTATCATGTTTTATCATTTATTTATGTCTGTTGTTACACCTAGAGACGATATCTATGGGTCGACAAACAGCAAATAAACAAAAGGCGTTTCATTTGAATCTGCGATAAAATGTTTTGAGGGTTGAGAACAAGTTGGACGATTTTAAAATAAAAAGTAAAACTGCACTTTTTTTGGATCCATCTCTGTGATAACCAAAATGAGTTATTAATAAAATAAGGAGAGAATAGATAAAGTAGGAGGAAGATCAGATAAAATACAAGGTAATTAGGTCCTCGCAATGATAGTTTTTCATCTTTAAAAAAAAAAAAGGCTAAAAAGCTCAATCACAAGTTTTTTAAAGATGCATTATTCAAACTGCTTTATTAATACATAAATATTGATTGATTGATACTTGATTGCTATTTACAAACTATGAGCTACTTTATTTTCCATATTATCGATTGATGTTATGATGTTGAATCAATAATTCCACCGCCTGAAATAGTATAGGTAACCTCACTTTCGGGCATGTCTGGTGAATCATACAACTTTGCAATTCGTTCTTCAGCTCTTCCTTTCTTCAAGTAAAGTCTAGTAGCGGAGCTATGTATATATGTATGCAAGTATATGTATAAAGTAAAAGAGTGAGAGATAAGTTATTGTACTCCCAGTTTGTAAGTAACTTGGTCATAATAATATAAAAAGACACTTACGCGTGAGCCTAATATAAATGGATTAATAAACATCACACGCTAATAAGCTCAATCATCGGCTAAATCAAATTACCAAAACATGACCACCCACAGGTTTTTTCGGATCTGCGACAAATGTCATACCTGAAGCGTTTTTTTTAGCAAAAGAGATAAAACAATGTTTCTAATTTTAGCTATAAAGAAAGATATACCTCCAGGATCAGAAGAGACTTGATTAGTCAAGAAGATGGCCATATTATACTCTTCTGAAATCTTTACAAGTCGATTCAGCATGAGGTTCAATTTTTGCTGTCGATCTGCCAATTCCCCACGTCCTGTGTAGTCGCATCTAAATAAGGAAATAATAGAATCTACCACCAATAGGCGATAACAGCCTTTCTGCTCAGCAAAGTGTGCTGCTAATTCGGTGATTAGATCCATTTGATGATCACTGTTATAGGCACGGGCTACTACAATGTTGTCCAATACAACTTCTGGATCAATTCCAAATCGTTCTGCAATAGAACGAATTCGGTCAGGTCTGAATGTGCCTTCGGTATCAATATAGGCTATATTATGGTTGGTTTAATAAACGTGTATATACATATAGAAAAATTCTTTTTTCTTAGTACCCGCTTTGCTATTGGCTCCCCCACCTTCTATGCCAAGTTGGACCTGAACACATAATGTGTGAGCCATCTGGGTCTTGCCTGTTCGATATTCTCCAAAGACTTCTGTAATGGACATAGTTTGAACTCCTCCTATACAATTATATAGCACAAGATAAAAATAAAATAAAGTCAATTCAATATATCAATTTGTTGCAAAATGATTATGAAACCTCCGAGAAGCGAATCAAGTTGACTACTTCCTGTCGAAATTTTGACAACTTTCTCTCGAAGTATGGAAAGCTCTGCCGCAGTTACAAAACCTGGCCCCTTTGTCATAAAATAAGATGTAGATGAGTTATCTTTTTTTAGCATAGAAAAAAAAAATGCAAATCATATTTAATGTAATGGCATCATGACTTTACTTGACACTTTGAGACTGCTTCTTTAATCTTATCTACTTTCGTTTCAGATAAGCCTTTGATTTTTAGCAAGGCTCTTTTGGTCATCATCTGAGCACCCTTTAGGAGAAGTACATGTTAATATGCATTTGACTTATTAGTAAGCCAATAGCAGTACAAGAACTTAGATCTTACTCTGACAGTGCAAACACCAGCCAGCTTTAGCTTATTGATATCAACGACTCCGACGCCATGCATCTGGAGATTATCGATTTCTGTATAGAATAACTGAGACACAAAGCCAATCAGTTACCTAACCGTAAATAGCCTTATATTAAAAAACGAAAACAGAAAGTAAAATATACCGCTTCATTTTCCTCTTCCACTTGTTCGTCTGGAACAGTTTGCTGAGTAGTAGGTGCTGTTGAAGATTCTCTCTTAGGTGGCATATTTGATGACAAACTTGGAATATGATTGAACACAAATGAAAAAAAGGGAGGGGAAAATGATTACATCACTGAGCACAGACTTATTTTATTTTATTTTTACAAATAATCAATCCATTTGGTGAGAAAACCAATCTTCTATATTTAGCAATTACTGAAATGATTGGTCATTGTTCCATTTCGATTATACGAAAAAAATGAGGTGACCTGAAAAAGGCGTATTGGAAATTAGTTTTACCCTTTGTTTCATTTTTGATATTTTTATATAAATTAGACTTCTTTTTGCTATTTTCTTTTTTCTTTTCAGTACTTTTTATCAACACTTTTTATTACAAACAACATGTTCTCAAGAATTTTCACTGGTCTTCGTAACTCTCTTAACGCTCAAACTCCACGTCCTACTCAAAGTAGAATGTCATTAGAGGACTCTTCAGAGGAGATTGTCAGAGCTACACGTACAAGCATCGAAGAATCAAATAATGCCAGACCTTCACCTATTCGTATTGCATCATCATCTTCAGCTACTACTTTCTCTGCAGCATTATTTGGCTTATCTTCAAACAATGCAGATGATTTTATACAAAAAGATTTAATCTCTACTTCTTTGTATTAAACAACAACAACCGCTTACATTCTCATTTTTTTTGCATCCCTTCTGTATATACCCTATCGCGCCTTCTCCCTTTGTCACTACTCTGTCGCTTTTATTGACTCTTCTATAACTAGCGCCATTTTGAAATACTTATATTTGCACAATATACAATCATTTTGTTTGTCGTTCTTATGAATATATATACATAACATAAATAAAAATAAAACCTTATGATAAAGTATTCTGCTGCGTATTTTTCTCCTTTTTTACTACTTTTGTTCGATTAAAATATGATGCGCCAGTGTGTATAAAAGTATCATTTCATATATAAAACGGGAAAAATCTTTATATTATTCAAAAAAAATGCATCTGGAGAACTAATATCATCATAACATACGTTTTTTTTTGTCTGTTTATGTTTGGTAAAGTTAAATTGACTTGTCATAATTAAAAAATATTACATTATTTGTTTTCCCTGACATCACATGCTCAGTTACACATTTTCTGGAAATGACATTGCTATCGGAAGATTATTTAATATGAGAAATAAGCTTGGATAAATAATAAAGCTGTAAGTAAAAAATGGTTTTATAAGCACAAGTATTCATAAAAGAAGTCGGTTTTAGAGATAAATTGGACTATTTGTCAGCAATAATTTTTTTCTAATTTTAAGCCTATAGTGATCAATATCGTTTGGTTTTATTCTTTATACATGTTTCCAAGATAAGCGATAAAAGTGAAAGATTTTTTTATTTTATTTTATGACGTATAAATAACTATTTGGTTGAATTCTAATGTATAAAAAGGGGATTATTAAATTATATTAATAAAAAGTAAACATAAAGTTTGTTTTGATGTTTTAATGTGGTGCTTTTTAGAATCCCTTGATTTATCATCATATATGCTTTATTGACAAAGAAAAAAAGGTAATTCTCGAAGAATCACCTTTTCATACCAAATACATTTTTTCCGTAAAAAATCTATAGCCCTGAGCATGACAACGCGGTTATTGAAAATAATTCAGGTAAACCTTGAAAAAAAAAAGTGTTAAAATATATGTTTGTTTCATGTGAAAACATTGAATAGCGAAATATATGAATAATACTTATACGAAAAGAGTCTGTTTGACATATTAATGATGAGGATAGACATGGACAAATAAACAGATTCAATATAAACTAATAGCTAATGAAACTAAATCACATCATTGGTCATAAGCAAACACACACACAAATATATATATATTGCTATTTATGGTGATAAAGATAAGAAATACAGGCTTATCAGAAAAAAAACAAAACAAAACAAATATGGTATATAAATGCAAGTGTATATTGAAACTAAGATCTACAAAGATGGTAAATAAAATTTGCAAATAGTAATATATAAAAATAGTGGTACTAATAAAAGGAAACGGAAATAAAAAAAGAAAATAGTGAATATATACACACATATATGAGAGAATACATGTTAAGCATGTTCAATCATTACGCCAGAGTATTTGCTGTTAAAGATTGCGTATTGTACAAAGATAGCACCATCGAAAATCTAATAATGTCCTTAAATGAATAAAATATTTGTACAAAACTTATTTGTTAAATACAAACCAAGGTGCCTCCGCTTCCAAGGATATAAGGTACAGCCTCCAACATAGATGCACGGGTAGCATGTGGGTTGGCAAAGATACCAAGCATATATGTAAAGTTACCCATAAATGCGAAAAAGAAGAGCGCCATGGATAATCCTTCCACTGAGCGTCTACGAGCATTTCGATATAATTGAGGTACTCTCGATGCCAAATAAAGAATAGCACAGACCCATGCAAAGAATCTTCCCACCCAAATTGTATTGTCCTTGGCCTGAGCAATATTAACAATCAAGTTATTAATCAGGTTACTGTTATAATTGTCTAGATTTGGTTCAGTAAATAGAGTTGTAGAGGAGGAAGTCAAGCCGAAAGATACAAAAGTAAAGATAAAATACATCGTGCTATAGTTCTTCTTATTAACACCCTGAGAAGAACCCAAGAGTGATTCTTCTTCGTCGACAAGCTCCTTTCCACTACTGCTACTGCTTGCTTCGATGATTGGAAGGTCTTTTACAAGTCTTTGCTCCTTCGTTAACTCGTCATCATCATCCTGTTCTTCCAGTACGATATTACTCTTCCCATCAATCCATCGTCGTATAAAGTTGTTTCTAAATTTTACATAATAAAGCCACTGCACACATAATGCACCATCTACCAGTGTGAAATAAACAGCTAAAACGATCTGAAAGGGAAGTTGGTGTGTAATGATACATCCGATGAAGTTTGCGATATCAGCTGTACGTGATATAATCAGTTAGTTTTTATGTAAAGAATCTTTTCTATCTATACATAAAACTGTACCAACTAACCATACTGCTAAGAAACTGAAGCTAAGGGACTCTGCATCACGTAGCTTATAGTTTTTTATCACTTGACTAAGTGAGAAGCCCCCCCAAAAAAATAAAACGCATAGTCAGTTAGAAAGGTAAATAAATAAAAACCGGATGTACTATACTATTTTCCACTTACGGCATTTGAGCATTAAGCCAGCATAGTATGGATAAATAGCCAAGTAACAAGCTCAATGATTCTTGCCATCCGTAAACACAATCTCCAAAAATATTCTATATATATAATTTAAGGTTTATTAAAATAAGGTACGGGATTGTTTGTTTTGAGGCTGTTGCTGTTATTACATACATAAATCCAACCAATGGCTTCTATTCCTCCATCTTTAACTGGGCAAGCAGAGTCCATAATATATCTTTTAAGAAAAATAAAATAGAAAAAATAAATAAAGAAAAGAGAGAGAGAAAAGAAATAGGAGTTCTTTTTCTGATATTCATTTTTTATAGACAAAAAAAAAGTCGGATTTTAAAAATAAAAATATATACACATCTTGTCCTTAAACCCATTAATGGTAAGAACGCATAAGGATTTTATGTATGATTGAAGCTTTTTTAATTGTATTTCTATTGATTTTATACGATGTACATAATAAGGAGGCGAATTATAAGAGATAAAGAATCCTTTTACTTGTAACTAATTAATTATCAATATTTTATTATCGGAAATTGAGCTAGTTAGCTTCTAGATTTTATATAAAAGATAGAAAATATACATTTCAAGGAGAAAATAACAGAAGGGAGAGAAATGGATACCCTGTTTAAAACCTGTGATTTATCGAGGTGACTTTTTCTCTGTGTGAACAAGAGATAACATATCTCTTTCCCTCTCTTTTTTGTTTAATTAGGAAAAATCCCAGGGATAGAAAATAAATATCATCACATGTTTAATGGAGAAAAGATTTGATCATTAAGAGTCATAGCTGACCAAAAAAAAAAATTTTTTTTTCTGTATACTTTTATGGATTCCGCACCAATCTTAAAGATAATATATATATATTACTCTTTGGCTTTCACATTGGATTCATCGTGAGTTTTTGTACATCTTTATTCAATAAAATCAAAAGAGCTTAGTTTAGCTTCAACCGCTTCAATGGCTTTACTTCGTTTGCCCATCGCTTCTCTCTCTCTCTCTCTCTCTCTCTCTCTCTCTCTAATAGTATTAAATATCTGGAATAAATACTGGCTTGATCTTTAGCTTCAATACTCCAACATAGGCGAACTTGGTTAATTATCATTCGAATTGACTAAGAACTTTTTGGATACCTGAGAAGAATGAAAATACACAGCTGTTATTGATAAAATTAAAAAGTGTTATAATTTAAGTAGAAACTTTAGAAATGTCATTTTGCTAAAGTTACCACATATCGGTACTACAGATCTGTTATACAATAAATATGTTACATTATAGGTTCATATCTATATCATACAAGCAATACTACATAAAATAATTGTTATAGATCATTCAAAGATGATCAATTCATCACACCATGAGGGTTGGTGCATATATCTAAACTGAGTCAGAAATTTCAAAGTGGTCACCATACTTTTAAATTGCGAGTCAATTGACATCATACCCCAGAATTAAAATTGCAAAATGGGATGATCTGCCTTTGATCCAGCCATTCCAATGATTAATATTTTAAGTAGTAAAGCGATATAATTGTATGTAAGACTATCAGTGAAGCTGTTAGTTGTGATGTATGAAATTAGAAAAAAAAAACCTTTTGGGTTTTAGTTTGCTTTATTTTCCCGATCAGCCTTTTTATAATCATAAACAATGTTTATTACTATTGGTTTTTTCCAATCGATTTGCGCATTTGATTTTTTTTTTGCGTGTAAAAGAAAATTATTTTGCGCACTATATTTTTACTTTGCGTTCTTCTCTTTTTCTTTATTTTCAAAATAAAAATGTACAATAACGATATCCCCGCTGAATACATGCATTGGATTAAGTACTCTACTTCGTTTTTTGATAGGTGCTTGGCTCTTGAGCCAATGCTTTAATAAATTGCATTATAAATGTTTTTTTTTCATACGCAAAGTAAAAATATAGTGCGCAAAAAAAAAAAGCCAGAGAGTGAACAAAGGACATAGGCCTACAGCCAAGTTCAGTGAGTATACAAGCATATGGGTATATACTCGTATATAAGAACATATAGAAGCATGAGACATAACGATATAAACATAAATAGCTAATCAGAATAGCAGCCAATGTTAATCGTTCCCAAATGCATCTTCATTATGCAAAATTCCTGATTGTTCCTTTTTTTTTTGAGTGTTTTTGGATAGGAGACTGGAAAAAAAAAAAAAAAGGTAGGCTACTTATAAGGAAGGTGAAAAACTATGTTGTACTATGTCAAGCTGTCAGAGTACAACTATTATATGAACTACGATGTCTTTAGATCTACCTTCTCTTTCTTTTTCTTTCTTTCTTTTCTTTTTTTTTTTCTCTGTCGCATAACCTGCAATAGTTAAATTACGACGTCACGCTTTTCAAAGCAAAAAAAATAAATACAAACCTTTGATAGCCTGACAGACATCAGCCTTTATTGTAGGAGAACACGTTAGAGAATATTATCGATTACAATAATACAACTCTGTCGAATAAATAAATCCCAAGTCTACCCATCCACATACGAGTCGATCTTTGATCACCAGTTTTCCTACCATTAGCATTTCATTCTCAAGTAAATTGCTACACGCAAGTGTAACCGCATCATAAAGAAAAGGATACACTCTTTTTTATTTAAAATACTTTCAGCAATAAGATTATTAATTTATTTATTTTTTGTTTCTGACACAAGGTCAAGGAAGAATCGCGACGCACAGTTATAAAGACGATTGTAATGACAAGGAGCACAATTGTCTTATTTCCTGTCCCCAACTCATACTACTTGTTGGCAGATAGCTAGTCATCATCACTAGCCACGGTTCGACACCAAGAAAAACCCACGCAAGCGCAGACCAATCCAGGTAGTGAGGTACTCCCCTAGAACTCCCTTATTTAATACTTGTGCGTAATAAGATCTTCCATTGCAAAGTGGCCTGCTTGGTCATCCTTGAAGAGAAACCTAAAAGATTTCATCCTTTCCTGAAAGAAAAAACAAGAAAAAAACCTGCTTTTCTCTCTACGTGCCTGCCCGGATATTTAAAAAACCTAACTGCAATGAGGCCAACACGGAGCCCAAGTTCTTTCACATCATAAAATGAAGTGTACATATGCTTACAAGGGGTTCGCAATATGTAACTGGACTTGTGTGTCCAGGATCTTCCATTGCTAAACTGGCCAGTAAGGTAAATCCTAGAAGAATGACGCTCCTCAGTATCTCCAATCTCCTTTCATACGTGTTCTGCCCGGATTGTTTAAAAACCTAATAGCAACGAGGCCAAACACGCCCAAGTTATTTCACTCAAAGAGAGTGTAACGCATGCTTACTTGGGAGGCGCAATACGTATCTAGACTTGAGGGTCCACAGTCTGTTCTACCTGTTGCTGCAAAATAATTGACGGCGTCCGTAATCCCTTTGTATATTATCTAATCCTATCTAAATAAACCATATATAATCCATTCATACGTAATCCTTTCGTAAAACTCCTATCGTATAAAATCCAGCCATAAAAAATCCAGCCGTATACAATCCAATTGTATAAATCTAATCGTATAAAATAGTCTCGTATAAAATCGTTTCGTATCTAAGAAGTTCGTATGTAATCCAATCCTATAAAATCCATTCGTATCCAATCCAATCGCATAAAATCAATCGTATAAACTCTATTCCTATAAAATGCATTCCTATAAAATCCACTCGCATATAATGCATTCCTAAATAACCCATTCGTATATACTCCAATCGTATAAAATCCAATCGTTTATAATCCATTTGTGTGGTGAAATACCACATAAATTATGACTGTTTAAATTATTATATAATTGATCAAGTTAAACTTGACTGTGAAAACTAAGCCTTCTGTATATACCAAATATAATATGATAAGCAACCACCTCGCATGTAGATTGGTGTAACCTTATGGTATCCATCCCATCAATTAACTATGTCAAAACAAACAATAGTTATAATTCTCTCATCCAAAATTAATATAAATAGACCTACATTTTCTTCATAAAAACTACAGACAAAAATAAAAAGATCCTGAAGAGGAACTAAATCGACTTCTTATTGTTTATTTTTTACCTTTTTTTTATTTCAGTGAAGATTAATCCTTAATTTTCCACAGCAGGTAAGTATAAAAATATAATAAAAGTAATTAAAGATGTGATAAATGTATAAGAAGATAGATATATAGAGAATAATGGACGGTTAAGAAGTGAGTCTCTTGTTCTCGTTTATTTAGTAGAAAAGTGAGAGAGAGCTCATTTAAAATACTGGAAAGATTATTTATAATAATGGAGATTAGATGATTATGTGATACAAGATCTTCATTCATAAAAGGAAATGAAGTTGGTGGTTCAGGTCGATTATAATAAGGAATGTCTGTCATACACGACAAAAGACAAAGAGAATTCGTGAGAACGAAGTATAGGGTTTTATTCTCTAGAAAAATATTAGATTAAGTCTGAAAAAATCTTTCTTAACAAAGGGAAAATATACAGGTATTTATAGTTTTTCAATTGTGTGGGATTAATAATGATATGGAAAGTCACGGATGATGATAGAAAGAAATGATGAATAATGATATGGTTGAAAATCAATAAATGGAGCAATAAACATGTCAATGATGTATCTAGCATGTTCCTGAACTGGTACTCATCAAGTATTAGATACTTGATTGAGATCCCGATTCGGATGTGAATGTTCTGGAATGATTAAGTTCAAATATGAAACATAGTAAATAAGGTAATAGTATATGAAGTATGAATATGCCAATGCTCTTGTCATTATTATGAATATAACAGTAATCAAGCAAATAAAGAAATGTATTATCTCTTAATCTTAAGTTTATGATGATAACTGGATTGAGATCATGTTATGGGTGCTTAATATATACAGATATAAATAAATATGATCCAGCAAGTTTATAATAAAGTCTTGTTGATTCGATAATATAAACATCTTCACAACATACCTATTCCTCCAGGCGATCTCACGGTACGGTATCGTGCAATTCATCACAAGTTACCTAACAAAAGCCTTTTACACAATATCGTTCCCGATTCTTTCCCTTCTGCGACTTGTATCCATTGTCCACAAACCGAGGATACTTTAAACCTCTTTCTCTATGACCTACCCCACTAAACAGTCTATCTGGCTCCAGTCTTTATCCACTTTCTTTTCAGACCTGCTAATTGAACCTGGTAGAATACTATCCATGCTTCTTTCGCTCGATTATGATGACTTTTAATACACAAAATCTTCTGTTGCCATCTCTTTATCTTTCATCTCCATTATTGGCTGTACACCACTGAAAAAAAAAACAAATCTTGAAAGACAGCTTCGCTGCCTTTCCCTACAAAAAAAAAAGAGACTCATTTCGCTTAAGCGCTTAAACTACAATTAAGTATCGATTCATAAATTCACAACAACATCTGCTACCATTCTTTTATTTTCAATCCTTTCTTACACGTGCATATGTTACGCGTAAGCTCTCCCCGTTTCTATATCGTTTAAAGTAACCAACTCGACTACCAGCCTCCCAAAAAGTCTTCCAAGACATTTTGCCATTTTTTTTCGAGATAAAGTTTTCAATAAACGTTATTTCTTCATGAGTTAACGAACTTTGAACCACTGACTCAATGACTTTGATTTCCGCTGGTTCTTCCATTGGTGTTGTTGTCTCATCCTTATCTTCAAATATAATTTCTTCATATTTTCTTTTTAATTTTGAATGGTAATCAATACCTTGATTAACATATCTAAAAGCTTTGCTGTTTGCTGGCAGTTCATCTTTAAGAATGTTTTTGATTTTTTTAAACTGGTCTTCAGAAGCAGAACATATTGTCGTCAAAGCATTCAACTGGGACTTGCTGGCACCAACATGTTTTTCTGTTTCATTTTTGGCGATTGTATATAGTTCAATAATCGTCACGTCATCGTAAAGATCCAAAGCCATGATGGTTCTTTGTTGACTACCGAAGAAGTACTGTATTGCTACAATGGGATCCATGTTGGCAGAACTTTCGTTGCTTAAGGCAGGGTCGATGATCCGATTAGAAATTAAATAGCAGTTTTTAGCCCAGTTATAACATATTGTTTCAAACATATTCGCTTTTGTGTTTGATTGATCAAATGTTTACATAACAGCTTGATTCACTGTATCCACACAGAATATTAGTACAATCGGATAAAATTTATATCGCATGAAGACGTTGATGGAGTAGGTTATTAGTTTTGCCATGAAGGTTTGGTCTATGCGTTTTTGTACTTCAATCAGTATAGGTGGGAGGCTACTGGAAATGCCGATACGTGGGACATAGAGAATGTCACTTCTCAAGTCGTTTGGCCACTCAGTATTATCAGTGGTATAAGTACCGGGTGTAACATCCAAAAGAGATTTCAGAATTTGATCAATAATAGTTGAATTAGACAAAATGATTTTGCTAAGTTTGTCATCACCAGGACGATAATCAGATGGTATTTTGAATAAATGGAGATCTTCAGGTACTATGGAAAAACACGTAAGCATCAGTGGACTAGGCACATTTTACAACAGCTTACTTTGCATTATTAGAATAAAAATATGAGTAACCCTAAAAATATAATATGGGAAGGAAACGCCCTTATTTTTCCCTTAGGTGGACAAAGAGATGAGACTGGAGCTGAACTGATGGAAGTTGATCAGTATACTCCCTAGATCAAGACTTTGACAACGCTTGGTCAGTATTTGCAATACCAAGTTGATCACCAGCAAGCCTTTGATGAGATCAACGAGGAATCTAATACCCAGAGAAGGGAAAACAATAAGAATGACGGAGCAGAAAAGAAGAAAAAAACTTATACAGTATATTCACAAATTGATAAGTTCAACTTCATTCACCATATGATTGCGAAGTGTCCCAAAACTATTGCTCCAGTTGCCAGGTTATATAATATTAATCCTCGAACAGGTCAGCGCTGGTGGGCTAAGTATAAGGAAAACCCGGACAATTTTTTCGAAATTAAACCAAGAGGAAACGTCAAAAAGTTGAATACCGACCACAGAGACTTTCTGGTGGGGCTATTCGATAAAGATCCAGCTGCAACCATCGAGGACGCTATTGAAGAGTTGTCGGCTAATTTTGAAAGAATTAAAATTGGTTCGACCGCAGTTCATGATTTCTTGAAAGTTGATATGAATTTCACTTTTAAAAGAGCTGCATTTCATTCTGAGAAGAGGAACAATGAGGAAAACGTGGAGGAGAGGTACAAGTGGGCTAGAGATATATCCTATATTTTTATATATAAAATAATTATAATAATCATTAAGTATTTTTAAAACCTTTTTTTATATCAAGATTTATAATATCTTTAAAAATGTTTTTTTTTTACATTCTTATATTTAAAAATTGATTTAAAGGATGATGTTTTACAAAAAATATATTCAATAGTTCATTTTACATATAGAAGAAAAAATAAAAAAATATCCGAAAATAAATAAGTCTACCCAAATTGTAAATATTATTTTTTTTGTATAAGGATATATCTCCTACTGTCGTATTTGACGGTTATAGTCATACTTCGTATGACTATGTCATCTATTATTGATATACCGACCTGATCTTTTACAGATAGTAAAAGATCTAGTACTACATTACAATTTATCTATATTTATATTATACACCCCAGTATTATTATGAGCTCTCTCTCACTCTTACACAAATAAACCGAGAACCAGAGACTCACTTCTTCTTGTCTTTTTCCTTTATTGTTCTATATACTTCGTTAATATCACACCTACTGAGATTGCCAATTCAGATGTTAATTTCCTTAGAAATTGCATCTTTATCGACGAATCCGGTTTCCACGTTAATTTGAAGCGTACTGGTGCTTGGAGACCTAAAGGAAAAACACTTGTAATATAAGTTGAGAATTCCCAAGCTGTTTCTCATACCATTTTAGGGGCTATTTCTGTATATGGTGTGATTCATACTAGCGTAAGAATGCCTAGTCTTCCCACTTCTCAGCTTGTGCCTGTCTCAGTAGGCAAAAAAAGAAAGATTGATACCGGAATAGCAAAGAAACAGCAAAAACCAAAGGGTACTATTGCCAACCATTTTTATGTTTTTATAAAAGAAACTCTAGATGTCATGGATCAATTTCAATATTTAAAAGAGGCATATTTAATTATGGACAACGTCTCTATTCATAAAAGACCTAACATAACTGATCTGATCACAAAAGGGGACTATAATTATATTTTCTTACCCCCATACTCGCCAGAGCTCAACCCGATCGAGCAATTTTGGTCTGTAACGAAAAGTAAGATCAGAAGAGTTAAAATGCTTAATGGAGAAACCTTGCAAGATCGAATTACAGAAGCTTGCAACCAAGTTTCTCAAAGCCATCTTTATAATATCATCAAACATTCTGATAATCGTTTATACGACTGCTTAAATAAAAAGCATATTTAATCTTTGTTTTTTCTCTATTATATAATCTTTTTTTATTAGCATTGTTGCAGAGTTTAGTAAAAATGCGACAAGTGAAAAAAAAATGCGCCAAGTGAAATCATCAAACGCGCCAAGCTAAATATTCAAATGGGATAAGTAAATTTCCCAATCATGACAATACTCAAGTTGCCGAAGCAAAGGATGAAGAAGTGGTATAAGCTCTCTGAGCCACGCTTAATTTTCAGATATGATATATGATATAATTTTTTTTTCTTTTCTTTAGATCTTTCTTGCTAAGCATAATAATAATAATTCAATTTTTTTTTTTTTTTTTACAGAGAGGAAAGCAGCTTTTTATTTACTTATAAAATCCATTGTATACTCGTAATAAACAACAGCATGCTTGATTTTAATGATAAAACTATGATTGACTAGTTATTATCTATCATAGACATATTTCTCGATTGTGATATGATAATTGTTTGCAAAAAATCTTCGAGGAATATTTACAACTTTTATAAAATCCTAATTTTTTTAAAAATACATAATTTCTATTACGAAAAAAAAAATATATTTATTATAAATTTAATTATGATATTTTAATTTATAAATAAAAAACAGTTTGTAAATATATATTATTTTAGACATATCTTTAAAATTGGAAATATGTTTTTGTTTCTATTTAAATTTATATTAAAAAACTAATATTAAAGAAAAATGTTAGAAATAATTAGATGACACTTTCTAGGTAAAAAATATATTATTTATTTTTAAAAGTATAAATATTTCTCTTTGTTGAGATTAAAGTAAGCCTCCTGCTACACTAATACTCTAAAACATAGATAACCAGCCCCAGGTTTTTTTTTTTACATATTTTCATCAAAGTGAATGAGTTATTGTATAGAATGAAAAATATAGAGAATGTCCTTTTTTTTTTATGACAAAGTGAATACATCATATATAATATATTAACACCAATATCTTTTATGAAACTAATTATGTGTAGTCACTGCATCAAGATAACACATCAAAAGGAGTCGTCTGAAAAGGAGTGATATACAAAAATATCCAACTTCTTTTTTATCATGCATATTTTGACAACATTTACAAGAAGCTTATTGGTCTCTGTTTCTCATTATTTATCAGGTGGCTCATTTTAATTTTGTTATATTTATAAACCCATAAATTACTCTTTTTTCTTTACTCAAGAATGAAAACTAAAAACACCTCTTTACAATTCGTTAAACCACAATTAGTCATCTGAATACCTTGTAAGTTATCGCCTATAGTATATCATAGATTAGTGTATTCATTAAAACCAATACAAACTGTACTCTTTTCAGTAGTTAGATGTAGCTTTTTTTTATTCTTTATTGGCACTAACAATCAAAGTGGGTTTACTTGTCTTGTAGAAAAAGGTTTATTTAACTAAAAAAGTAAGGGGAATATGACTCTATTTGAAACATGTTTAATAAATGTATATGTTCCTTTAGTTCCGTTTAGCAATGGTTCATTGTTGTCTGGTGTTGCTTTACTATCGTTCTTTTTCTTTGTTTTCGAAATTCAAAGAAAATAATGTCACAAAAAAAAAAGAGCATAATCAAGTAGGCTCATATTTACACATGTTAAAAAAGTCATATTTGAGTCTAACTAATATTTGATTAATAGGAGACAAGGTTACTTAAGAGATAGCCATCAGAGAGAATAACCCGAGTCCAGACAAACAAAAGAGTAAAAGTATGCCAACATAATAGAACATATACACCACCCTTGATTATAAATATTGACAATATATTCAATAGGTATGAATAAGGGACACTAGCAGAATACTGAACAAGAGAGGAACCCTTGGTGAACAACTGTTTCAACTCAGTGAAACGATGGAAGTAAACGATGAGAAGTCGAAATATTTTGCGTAGTGATCTTAATTGATACACTAGAATATCAGGTGCCGCAGCTTGGTGGTGCCGGACTCAAAAACAAATGGAGAATCAATATGGATACAATGTCCAATGCGAACCAAAAGAACTGGAATACATTAATGCTTTTGAGGAGAAAGCGAATAAGGTAAATTATTATATAGTCTTAAAACCACTAATTAATTAATTCTTTATTGTATAAAGGTGATTAGTTTAAGAACTGCAAAGGAGGCATTAAGTTTCGTTGATAAAAAAGGAACCGAATCCTTCACCCAACGTATCATCAACAACATCTATAGTCACACCTAGAAATGTTTCACCCACTCCTGAAAATCAATAAAAATTATCATCTTTTTTAACTTTAAAGATCCTTTCTCTCTTGATTTCATTAATTAACTTGGGCATGCCACTCGAAATTTCAAAAGAAAACCTACGTGGTTCTTATAAAAAGCATACAGATAGGGAATATTGGGGTGTTTACTGGCTAAATAAGGCTGGTTATGGTCCAAGCGTCATATCAGTATATATTGGAATAAATCGCGTTTTTAAGTATATGTGTATATTTACAATGAGATTTTGTTTTCGTTTATTCTTATTTCTCATTTTTTGTTCAAAAAAAAATCTTTTTTTTTACATATTACCCCATATTACCCTTCGTCATCTCTTATTTTTTTTTGTTCATCCAAGTGTAAGAGATATTTTATTACATTAGAAGAATATAGATATATACTTTATATATATATAAACGATAAGTATATTTCAATTAAATAGTTTGGTATATTGAAAAAATCAAGTATAGATCAGAATACAATGAAACAGTGAATACTATATACTTACCAATGTCTCATATTAGCGTTGTACCTATACAGTAGACAGCGACAAAATGACTTACGAAAAACAAAGTTTCCACAACCTTTGCTTTAATGTACTTTACTGTTCATATATTATTACTATTACCATTCAATTTGAAGCAACGTTTTTAAAAGTATAATATTAATGGCAAATAGTTATTAATAATAAAAAAGTGCCTTTCTTACAGAGCTTTATTTTTTATGTTTTTGACAGTGGCTTTTGATGGCATTAATTATTTTATGCATCCAAAAATCGGATGTTAGTCGGAGTGGATTTTCATTGGTCAGAAAAATGAGAAAGTTTAATTTTAATGAAATAATCCAATGTTCTTTTATTTGTGCTATAAAAATATCAGCTTAGTTAATCTGCAACATTGATATGGTGATATTTTTATTATATTGTCTTAAGCTTGTTATTTAAAATAAGTAGATGTGATATGAAAAAATTCAGGTGGCTGATTAATTTATCATCCATCATTGTTTTTTTTCTAATAAAAAGCGTGCTTTTTTTTTTTTGACAGCTTATCTTCGTTTTCCTTTTTTTTCATTTCTTCTTCAAAAATGTCTAATAATAACAAAGAACAGGATAAAGAGGTATACAAGGCATCTCCATCTGAAAGCAATAGTGATAGCAAGAATAAAGAAACGGTAAATGAGTCTGAAAAAGCAAGTGGGGAATGGCAGGACTTTTCCATTTCAAATCTGAATAATGTTGAATACTTTGTAAGTAACACATTTTAAGAAGAGTATGCTATAAATAAAGGACTATCTACTGTCAATTAGCATTTTTTTAATACCATTAGTTTATATTATATTATGGTGTTATTAAATAATAAAATAGGCCACCCAAAGATACCTTCCATGTGGTTGTCAAAAAATATGGCGAATTCCTGAACCAGCAAATGACGATGTGACTCTTTCTGATGATGAATTTATCTGTCCCCATACTAAGAACTCAAAACAATAATGCAATCTCAGAGTCAACATTCTTTATTAAGATATCCATTTTATTGCACTGAAAAATATAATAAAAAACAACCAAGTAATAACAATGAATAAAGGATTATCTTTAATTCTTAAACAGCTCTGATTACGATACAAGATTCCATGTAAGTGGTCCTGATATCATTTTGACATCATATCTCGACCCGTTCTTCGATAATAGAATAATAAATCAGTTGGGCTCATTGATAAAAGTTTATCTTCACTATTATTAATTTGAATTCTATATCTTTTTACATGCAAACTTTCTGAGATTAAAAAAAAGGGGTAAAAGCGGCTATTTTATTCTGTGTGGGAATTCATGGAATGGGAAGTGTAAAAAAAAAGGGTGCCTTTAAACGTGAGAAAACATCTTTATTTATCAGTAGTACAATGATTACAATAAAAAATAACTTTTAATTTCTTTCTTCTTTTTTTTCCTCTTCTCATACAACTCTACAACAATAAGAAAGTATAAATCGTGCGACAACTGAGAACCTACCAAGTCGCGTTTTCTGACATTTTTTAATATTCCAGATCTGACAGATATACAAAACGAGCACCAATATATCATATATTCAATCTATCATATGAAAGCAACTAAAAGAATTGTTGATCTTATAAGCGACACTGCCACTCAGCCAACTGATATCATGTTTGATGTCATGAAGATGGCAAGTCGAGGAGACGATGTTTATGGGGTAAATAATATTTAATTAATAATAAATAAATAAAGTTAAAGTTGCAGAATAAGTGAAAGAGAAAGATAACAAATAATAAATATATAAAAAAAACCAGGAAGATGAAAGTGTAAATGAGTTGGAGAGATATGTCGCCAATTTACTGGGCCATGAATCGGCAATATTTGGTTCCAGTGGAACCATGACCAATCAATTAGGACTCCGTACACTCTTGTTTCAGCCCCCTCACTCGGTGCTATGCGATGCCCGGTCGCACATTTACCTCCATGAATGCGGCGGATTATCTTATCACTCCCAGGCTAGTGCTATTCCTGTTATTCCAAAGAATGGTCGCTATTTAACTCTGGAAGATATTTCTCCCAATATATTGACGTTTAACATCCATCATGCTGTTACCAAAGTGATTGCGCTGGAGAACACCTTAAACGGTATGATTATGCCATTAGAAGAGATAAAACGCATCAGTCAATTTGCAAAAGAAAACAATATTAAAATGCACCTAGATGGTGCACGTCTCTGGAACGCAAGCCAAGAGACGGGTATCCCCATGTCAGAGTATGGTAAATATTTTGACACCGTTTCCGTTTGCCTCTCCAAGGGCGTGGGTGCACCTATTGGTAGCATGTTGACAAGTACAAAGGACAACATTGATAAAGCTCGTCATTTGCGTAAATTACTCGGTGGTGGATGGAGACAGGCTGGTATACTAGCAGCATCTGCAAAGTATTGTATTGATAACGTTGTACCCACCATGCCAGAAACACACCGATTGACACGTTCATTGGCATCTCACTTTGAATCGCTTGGTATGGAGCTCCATTTCCCATGCGAGACAAACATGATCTTTTTACACACAGCAAAGACAAACATTAAAATGGAGGACCTTGCAGAGGTACTTTTGAAGGAAGACGGGATAAGAATTAGCCCTGAGCCTGGAAAAACATGTCGTATCGTATTACATTATCAAGTGACCGAAGAGGATATTGAAAAGGTCAAAGTTGCTGCTACCAAATTAACGGAAGAAATCAGAAAAAATAATGATAATGGCATTGAAACAAGTCAAAACGGAGAGGAGACGGCCTTTTATCCGAAGTAATGATCTTCGTATGGAGTAAATTGATATGTTCTATTGGCTTTTTAAAGTAAATAAAAAACCATTGACAAATAAAGTAATTGGTTGTGGAGGTTTTAGATTTATGAGAATAATAAAAAAAAAACTCCCCCACGAGAATGTATACAAGCAATCTCTATTTTGTTTGACTCTTGTTAGAAACGACTCTTTTTATATTTATTATTATTTTTATTTATTTATACAGAAAATGATTGTGAAAAATGAATGGGTATATATAAGAAACATGATTGTATTGAATAGATTGGGGGTATTGTCTATGTTATAGATGTATACATGATACATGTAAAATATCCTGATATTTTGAACAGCCTTTTTTTTTAAGAAAGTTAATTCTCACAAGCAAAAGGGCAATGGCTTTCATGACTGAATATCGAGACGTCGACACCACAGACGGTACAGAAAGAGTAAAAAGATTCATTTATAGGTTGGCGTGTTTTGGTCTTATGACTATTGCATTGGTTATTTGGTAGACTTGAGTGAATGTGGTTTTTGTTTGTCATAGTAGAAGGCATCATCTTTGAGCAAGTATTAGAAGAACAGACAAGTGAATCCATGTGTATGAGTGTTTGAAAGTGGATAGATTGATATAGAAGAAAAGTTATTATGATAAAATAAAGTTAAATATAATTTATTTAAAAATGAAAAATAAAAGTTTTTTAATGCTTTTTATATACTATAAAAAAGTATTAACTTCTATGATTACTATTAAAATATTACTCCTGTTCTCCATTCATTATAAAGGTGAGATTGAAGGAACCAATCATATTCAAATATTTGAGACATCAGCACAAATAAAAATGACTTTTACAATTTGAGCGGATGAACGTGGAGTTTAAATCAAAACGAACCAACCCCAGGATTGAAAGCTTTACAGAATAGCAATATTTAACCTTGTGAAAGGAAGGATAATAGTCGAACTATGTTTTGTTATTCTAGATTAGTATCGTCTTGTTCTTTTATTTACTTACTTTTTTTACATGCTTAAATGGTGGTTTTTCATTATTGTTGTTTATTGCCATCAATATTAATAGAATGAATTGAACAATATTATTTGATACCCACTCTTACATTTACACATTATTTTAAATCCCACCGATTTGACAGTAAAAACAAATCGGTAAGGTCGATCTCAAACAACAACACGGATGAATTATTGATGTTCTTTAATTTGATTGGCTTTTTTTTTGCATTGACTTGCAATTAAAATTGCAGTTTTTTTTTTCAAAGTGGAATGAAAATGGTTGAAGTCCTTTCTACGAACCCCCTTTCCTCCGTATTTCTTTTACTTTTAACTCCTTAAACAGGATCATTGTCTTAACAATTGATATTGGCGCTCATTGCTCTGTTTGTTTATTATAAAATCTGTTCTCCATCGTTATAATATTAAAGTTCTTGTTATTAATTATATTAATAATGGAGCGTATTATTAATGATTCGTTTTAAACTTGGCAAATAAAAAAGAGGTCCGAAACAATGAAGATCGTTAAGCATAAAAATGGAATGCTATTACTCAATACAGTATTTTTTCTTCTTTAGAATAAAACATGAAAATCGTATCATAGTTGTGATGATCTATAATTCTATAAAGAACAACCGGAATATCAATCACTAAATAGAGCTGAGAAAATAATGCTCTTTTATTATCAAGAATAGGAACAACAAAAACTGAAATTGAATCTGGGCTTGGCCACGTGGAAGCTTAAAAGAAGAAATGCATTCATTCTTTTATATGTGTAAATTTCGGAAGAGAATGTTTTTTAACAAAAAAAAACAGAGAAATATTATCAATTGATTTAAAATTAATCTGATTGTGTTGTTTTCATCATTAAATGGCTTACGATAATGTTGAATAATAACATTTATGCACTAAGACAAAACCACTATAATTGACAATTATAAAATGGTATTAAAGGCAGAGGTATCTCAAGAGATGTTTCTATTTCATTATAGTTCATATATATTGTTCATTGTTTGAAGAAATAAGAGAAGTAATAAACCAAAAATGACTTTAGGACCAAACCTTAAAAAATGATTGATATGATTTGAACTAAAGAACCTGATAAAGTTCAACATAAGCTTTGTCATCATAAATATCCAAATGCTATACAAACCAAGTGTTTTTCTGAAAAATTGGGTTATACATTTATCGATTTATCTTACAAACATACTTTATAAACATACGCATACTAATGGTGAATAATAATAATAATAATAATATAAAAATGAAAGCCTTAATTCATTTATTATCACTGAAACACATATCATCCTCCCTTAAGCGCGTTACATAAAGGGATATTCCCTAATTCATCATTCAGTTCATATAAGTACATTTATTTAATATATATAGTCATGTCATAACTAGACTTTAAAAGCGCAGTTTACCTTGGATTTCAAAACTCTGTAGCAACAAAACCAAAATATAGAGTTGAATGGAAGAGAAACAGAAATGATTAGTAAGTGGTAGACACTTACACTAAAACGTACTTTAAGCCTCTAACGATCAAAATACTCTTCTTATTTGCCAGCCTTGCCGGCTACGAACACAATTGTTAACGCTACAGCAACAAGCAGATCACCAATCCCATGAGGAAAGAGAGTGCAAGTTAGCAGAATGGACTGGCCATGTGGCAATAATCCTCCCATCTATAATTTGTAAAAAAAAAAAAAAAAAAAAAAAAAAAAAAAAAAAAAAAAAAAGAAAAAGAAACATGTTACTCTAAAAGAGTATCATAGTGGTTTTCAACATCTACTGAATCTGTTGAGAGAAACAGATACACCAAAGCTGCCTATTTTAGGGATGCAAATGTTAAAAATTCAAGGTTAAAGAAAAGAGATAGAAAAAAACTCATGTTTTTTCGATGTTTTTTTTTTATTCTATTCACTTCCACACATAAAGAGTGACATCGTTCACCAACTATCCCATTCTTATTTTTGGATAAAATGCAGAAATAATGGGGAATACCACTTTGTCAAACTAATGATTTAAGCAATTAATATATTGTTTTATATATCATTTTAACTGGATAATAGGGTGATATAATTTCATTATTCCCACTGATTGTAGTCAGACATTTATTTTGTATAATTGTACCAATTATAGTAATACGATATTCAAGAGTGATGAAACACAGTTTGATCCTCTTGATTCATTCAATAATATATATCAAAGATATGTTTATACTATTTGAACTATTTAACACTTATAAACTAGTGCATATTTTTTATTTATTTTATGGAAAACAGAATAAACATCGTCACTTTAAGGAATAATTTTTTTTTTTTAATATTTAATATGGTTTTAACCTTTTTTTTTCTCTGGTGGAACTTGTTTTAATGTTTTTTTTATTAATAAACTGTCACCGCCCCTGATTTCATTATATTAACTGTGCATATAATACAAATAAAATGATACTTACATTTCAAAAGGATGATATTATTTCAAATGTGAATCGATCATTTTCATGTGAACTTTATTACTTATCTCTCATTTCAAGTTACAGCTCATTTATTAAAATGTAAAAAAGAGAGTCATTCTCACATGATTGTAAATAAATCTCTTGCATTTCTCTTGTGTTACGTTGTGTGTATAAATAAAAATGGTTATATATTTATTTAAAAAATAGAAGTAAAAGAAGATATTACGAGATGAGATGAATCTATTTTATTTTATTTTTTATGTATAAAAATATATGAAAAGAAAAGGAAACATAATATATTGTCTTGTTTTTATAAAATAAAGATGGAAAGAAAGAGAGAGAAATAGTATGGATTTATATAAAATCTAAAACATTTTACTTTTTTAATAAGCATTATCCGGTGCTCCTGGTGAAGTACCATTTACAGCACACCTTTTTAAAAATAGTAAAGAGAATTTGATAAATGGTTTTGAAAAGACAAATAAATTCTATCACAACTTACATCCAAATACGAGTTTTATAGATTTTGAAGAGTTCTCTAACGAGTTCTCTAAAGTCAATTCTTCTGTCGGCAATAAAATAAAAAGTTAATTTACGTCTATCCCTATTGGAATTAATGTGTTAGTATTCACTCCCTAAAAAGACTTCTTATTTCTAAATATCAACACACACTTACCATTGATATTCTGCATCTACTACATCCATTGGCAGATTTCTATTTTTTATCTTTTGTAAACAGACTTCCAAAGCAAGTTGCTCATCATGTTTCTTTGTCAGTAATAAACTGACTTCATCTGGTGTAGCTTGTCTGTAAATGCGTTTTATATGCTTTTCTTCATCATTTTCTTCATATTTATTCTTTATTTTCTCTAAATTCATGCTAGCACTTGCTATTTTACCGAGATCTTTTCCACGATCTGCTTCAACAATCACCAAATCGCCATTATTTAATGTATCAGTGTAATGATAGTAATCTTTGCGTCCTGATTTGAATTCTACTATATAGACCACTTGTGGCAGATTTTGATTGTTTTCCGGATACTTGCTGCTTGTAGATGATGATAAATTTATGTTTTCTAATCTATCTGATAACTGATGAGAAGGTATTCCTAATACAGGTAAAAAAAAAAAAAAAAAAAAAAAAAAAAAAATAACCATGAGAATTGTTGATTTTATATATGTTTAAGCTACAGCAAAAAAATCCTGCATTTTTCTCCTAAATCAGAAGACCTTTTTTTTTGTTGTTGTTTGTACAACTTACTTTGTTGAATTAGGAAGTGGTGGTGGAACGCCATTGGGAATATCTGGAAAGGTATAGTTTGTTGCGCAAGGTTGAGACATTCGTCTTTGAAAGAGCAAGTTACTCTTATTGCTCTGAGGAGATAAGAAGGATGACGAAGTTGAACCAGTTGGTACAAAACCAAGCGAGGGTCGTCGACCACTATTATTCTCGTATTGGTTATTTCGGTTCATCCAATAGGAGGATAGCAAAGTGTTGCTGGAACCAAAAGCCGCATAGGAGGATTGTGATCTTGAACGAAGGTAGGCGTCATCATCCTCTTCCTCTTCCATAGTAGGTGCTAATGCACTTTTATAATGTCTTTCAAGATCCTCATCCTCTATATTGTTATTACCAAAGAAAGGGTACTGGTAGTGATTGTTCTGCCCCATTGAAAATGACATGCTTCGCTGCTTCTGCTGCTTATACATATTAGACTCAAAAGGCACCATCTGTACAGACAATATGGGGTCATAGATATCAGGCGTATTAGGAGCTAAAGGAGACTTTGAGGTGATATTACTATTGCTGTCGTCATCGAAAATAGATGGTCCCTCCCATTGAAAGCCATTAAATGAACCCCATTTGTTGTTGTCTGTAAGCGAGGGGCGTCTTTCATTTATCATGGAAAAGGTAGAGGAAGATGATGACGAAGAAGAAGTATTATTATTATTGCTAATATCTACTACGCGGGTTGATAAACTGCCTCTGCGGGAACCGACTGCTTTCCAGTCGGATTCATCTTGATTTTTTGTTATTTCTATTGCCTTTAAAATAATGTTTAGAAATTAATTTATCATTACACAATTTGTAATAAAGAACTAAATGCTTACTTCATCCTCTTCCTTCCACTTTGAGAGCTATTTAATAAAAGAGAGAAATAAGTTTATAAATGATAACAAATAGAGATAATAGGTTTTTATTATACCAAAGTCATTTTTTTTTTATTTATTTTGTTTGATTAAAAGAGACGAAGAAAAATAATAAAAAAAAGGGGAGGAAAAGGAGAGTGAAAGAGTGAAAGAAAAAAGAAAGAGAGAAAAAAAAAAGGGAAAAAGGAGAAATCTATATTTTATATATAAATAAATAAAATATAAAACTTGGATTTTGTGTTAATTTTATTTTTTTTTATATATCTTTGATCCAATGACTTTTATTTAAGCATCAACAGCAACAGCATTGTCTTTGTCTTCTTGTATAACAACCTCTTCCTTGACTGGTTCTTCTTCTTTAACAGGTTCTTCCACTTTACTAAGCTCTGTAACGCCATTTTCCTTTACGGGTACTTCTTCTAAAACTACTGGAGTTTTATCTGCCTTGACTTGTTCAGTTTCAACTAGTTGATCTTCTTGGACCACAGATTCTTCTTCCTCTACTTCTATAGTTTCATATGATTCATTTACAAGGTCTTCAGTATCATGCTTCATTTCTTCATTTACAGTCACTTCGACCTGTTGACTTGCTGCTTCCTGCACAAGTTGTTCTTCCTCTTCCTGTAATCTACGTTGAGCCTCCTCTTGAGCAACTCTTTCAGCTTCTTCCTGTTGTAATCTTTCCTTTTCCTTTTGGACTCTTTCAAGTTCCTCGGCCTCACGTGCCTTGCGTTCATTCTCTTCCTCCTCCAAACGAGCCTTTTCTTTGGCAATTTCTTCTCTCTCCTTTGCCTGGACCTTTACTTTCTCGGTACAGACATCGACGCGGCGGAACAATCCTTGGATAGACTCTATAATCTGTCTTTTTCTAGTCTTGACGTTAGAAACAAGGCTATCCTCATATTCGTTGGGGTCCAAGTTGCGCTCGCCCATAATAGCTGTCAATGGTCGAATGGCGTCAAGTCGCTCCATAAGTTGAAGCAGCATTTCGTTTGCATGTGCAAGTGTATATTCTCTCTGTTTGAAGGTCTTGTCATCACAATCCTTGTCATTAACGGTTTGTTCGAGTTTCTTAATATCTGACTCAACAGTCAGCTCGTCATCTCTAATTTGGTTGAGTGAGCGTAAAGCAGCGCGTTCTGCAGCGCGACTTGTCTTTCTACGCTTGACTTTTCTATCATCCTCTAAGAGATAGTATGTAATACCAGTGATAGAGGCAACTGTAAAGGCACAAAGCAAGATATTACGGTGACTGGGTTCCATCGTTTGAATAAATAATAAAAAGAAATAATAAAAGGAATAAAAAGTAATGTACAAGGTAGCCCCGCCATTTGCATGCTCACACTTTTTTTTTTAGTGCATAACTCCCCTCAAAGTGGCTTTTTTTTCATAAATAAAAAAAAGTCAGCTGAGTTTAATTTAAATGGCTTTGATTCATGCCATGCTTGTCCTTACTTTGTTTCTCACGATACTTTCCAGATTTATTTAAAAAAAAAAAACTGCTCATTACTGTGCGGAATTGCGACAAAGTGGTGTCATTTTTTATGGAATTTTTTAAATAACCATTGTTACAATCACCATATATGATATTTAGATATTTAAATATACTTGAATAAAGCCTTGTTTTTTTTGTATTAAATTCCATCCTGAGAACGAAAAATTGAGAACATAAGCATGTATCTTCTGAATAAAATAAAAAAAATGTAACAACAGCATGAAAACCAGATTTATTAGCTCATTTATTCAAACAAGAAGCACTAAATAAAAAAAAAATCGGTTAGAAACCAGTCAAAAATGTTCTTTTTCTGTCCTTTCAACGTTTATAAGACGTCTATTAAACTAGAACTTTATGTCTATTATGTATTTTTTTAATGTTGTGGTTTTGCCTGATGTCTGTGCCTTATTTAGACGTGACACACAATGATTTAAGGTTTGTAACAGACTCAGAAGATAAATACACAAAAGCTAAAAAAAAAAAATGACACGTTTTAGACTTGTATACATCTTTTTTTCGCAAATTTTATTATAATCAAGAGAATATTCGTCTTAATCTCGGTCTCCATCTTATTATTTCAGGTGGGCTTTGACGGCTTTGTCGATTTCTATCAAGTACTGATGATACTGGAGGTTCATTTGTGATGGCATGATGGAATGGTATCAAAAGTGACCTTAATCCAAGGTATATATCATACGGGAATTTCTCTTGTGGTCTCACGTAAAGACATCTATCAATATTGCGGTGACGATCACATCTTCGAAGTTTGATATTGGTACTAACCACCGCAGATAAATAGTTTGGTGCTTTCCTGGGGAGTTCTTTGTTGATATCCACTTTCTCTTCTGGTCTGCTTATAATATCAACAGGATCAAGGTGATATTTTCGAACAAAAGCCACCATCGTTGCGTATGACTCATATACATAGGAACATTGGCTGTACCCATCCGAATAGAGCAACTCAGATTCACTTTGTTCGCTCCTGATACTACCAGGAGTATCATGAACGAATGACCTGAGTTTACATTGTTGTCTTAAATCATCAGACGTTCTGAAATGTTTTCTCGCTGCACTTTCATCTGGGAGTCTACTATTATCATCACCATTAGATTGAGAGCGTCTCCTTTTAAGTCGGTAGTTTTGCTGGTATTCAGTTGAACCATTCTGTACCGGCCTCTCATCTCCTAATATTTGTAGATCTCCGACGAGGTCAAGTAGTTCCTGAGAATGGTTATAACTGTTCGGAGCAATTAATGGAGGAAGATAATTTAAATTCATTGCGTAAACTGTGCCCAGATATTGGTGTTGTGATGGAAGTTGCAAAAAAAAAAAAAAAAAAAAAAAAAAAAAAAAAAAAAAAAAAAGGAATGGAGTTAGAGACTTATTTCTTCTTTTTGTTATATACAGTAGATCCCCGCTTGTTGCATATAGCATTGCTGACCATGAATAAAAGGCGATTGCGAAAAAAAAAGTGAAGAGATTCATGAATTCTATGTATGAAAATAGTATTTAGTAAAACCAAAAGTCTTGTTTTTCTGCAAGATTTCAAGAAGATTACCCAGATATATTGTTGTGGAATAGATAGATTGGTTTTCGTGTGTAATACTGTCAATTTGATTTGAAGTAAAAATGGATCGGCTGTTCATGCAGATATTTTGACTGCAGTTGGTGAAACAAAAAGCTCTTCATTTTTATGTATCGTAGTTAATCTATTGTTACAGAAAGCAAATACTCTAGTAACTCCTAAAAAAAAACCCCCTCCGATTCGTAAAGAGTAGGATGTAAGAAGCCAAAAAGCGAGCATGCAACAAGTAGGGGACCATTGTATCATTTTTCTTTTTCTTTTGTTTTTTTAAAGAAAAAAAAGTTACCTCCATTAGCGCTGGAGCTTAAAGTTTTGTTGAGATTATTCATTTCCTTCTGTTTTGTTATTAAAGGAAAGGGTCCGTCTTGATTGTTAAGTTATATACTAGAAAGTAATCAAATTATTGCTATTATAGAAGAAAGAAAAATTGTACTAGTAAGTTAGAGCGCATTTAGTAAAAATCAACTTGCTTTAATATAGTTACCTTGTTCACTGTATAAATGTTTATAGAAAAGAAAGCGAAAAACAGTTAGTATATCTAATATTATAGCTTTATAAATAAATGAAAGGAATAAAGAGACATAACTATCAATGAAGCAATAGAGATGTATAAATGGTTATTTTTTGCCCCCATGTCGATTTAATAAAGGAATAGTTACTCATAAGAATGTCAATACATTCTATCATGCTTAAAACAGATGAGTAAATATGCTTTTGTCTAATTCATCTACTATTTTGGTATACAATCAATTGCTAGCAACTTTTCCTTTGTCTTCTATTTTTATATAACAGCATTCTTTATTGAGCAGATAAAATCGGTTCATTGTTGCTGCTGTAAGCGAATATATATTGATAAAAAGATACTTTAATTTACAGTGGAGCCTTCCGATACAATTATCCATTTAAAAATAGTTGAACTATTTTTTCTCATCCTTCTAGCTTAAATCAGGTAAACAATCAACTTAAAGTTGCTTTTATGTTTTACCTAAGAGAGTACTTTGAGTTTTATATATTTGAGCTTTTGCGTTGCAAGGTATTTTCACAAAGAGTGTACCTGTTGCAAGTAACATGTTTTCAAAGAAGAGTTGACGTTTATCTGTTCCCTTGAATAACTATTTATATATCGAGATTACTTCGATATGAATTCTTTTCTACTACATATCTCCATTGATATTGGTTTTTCATAATAAGACAAGGGAAAAGTAATGATCATATATTCACATACGCATAATTGATGTAACATTAAAAATTGTACCACATTCATCAGGAACGATAGTTAGGTAGCTCTTTTAGTCCACAACTAAAATTCGAGCCTACAATTCAGTGGAGTCTTCAAGTTTACAAGAAACTATTAACCAGCAAAATAGCACGGTTTCATTCTAATATAAGCAAGATTATATTATTCCTTTAATCTCTTTTTTTTTTTCCCTTCATTTACCTTCAGCTTTTACAATTTTTGTTTGCACGTGAGCAAAAAGATACTACGACGTTACACCTAAAACATTAAAGTTTTTTACACTTAAGCAGGAATTGCCCCCATATGGATATTCCATTAAGGATGTAATGTAGATGGCCCAGAAAAAACGAGCTCCTCCCTCTCCTCTTGGCAAATGTATACCGGTAAATGGAGCGAAAAGGATAAACTATGATTTTTTTTTCTCTCAGCTCATTTAACAAATCGTTTTGTAGTTTTTTTTTTTTTTTCTTATAGGATGAATGGAGATCACGGCTACGTCATTTTTTAATGCGCGTATATTATAGAAGCACTGATAAAAAACATTTGCCTTGTATTAACAGTATGCAACAAATCTATAATTCGATTTTAAAGCTTTTTTTTTTTTTGAAAATATATCAGTCTTGATATGGCAATTTTAAGGGCAAACGTAACACAAACCTACACATAACCTACATATATATCGCTCTCTCTTTTTTTCTTCTCCGTTTACTTTTTATTCACTTCTCTTTTTTCTTTCTAAAAAAACACACACGCACGAACTATTTAAACATGGACGGTTTTGTTTGTATCCTTACAGGTTGTAACTCCTTGACTGGTATTGGGTATGTATCTGGCCTAATTGATAAAAAGAAATAGCATCTAACTCACGATCCACACAAATAGTCGAGCCACTGCCTATGCCTTGGCCAAAAAGACACCAAAGGTTATCTACGTCACAGATATTGTTGACAATAACTTGAACGACCTCGCAGACGATATTACAAAGACCACCGGTGTTGAATGTATCCCAAGAAAGGTGGATGCCGCCTCCGAGGAAGACATTGAAGCAGTTGTTTCTCACGCTATGGATCAGTATGGTCGTCTCGATGTGTTCTTTGCAAATGCAGGTATTGCTCGTCGTTTTGTATTAGCTGAGGCCAAGTATGATGACTTTATGGAAATGATGCGTATTAATGCTTGGAGGTTTGTTGTAACACTTTTAAAATGGACAATGGCAAAAATATATTTAATTGTGCTATTATTCTTAGTGTTGTTGCAGCCATTAAGCATGCTTCTGCTGCGATGGAAAAAGTATCAAAGACAAAGACTGCAAGTGGAGGATCCATCATTGCCACCGCTTCAAGTATGCTTTATTCCTCTATAAAATAGAATGCGTATTTATTTATATTACTTTTTAGTTGCCGGATTAAGATCGGGTGCTGGACCTGTTGACTATTCAGCATCCAAAGCAGCGTGAGTGGCATATGCCAAATGTTCTTGCTAAGGATACTGACTTTTTTTTTTTTTTTCACTTAGGGTAATTAATATTTGTCAATCTTCGGCTTGGAGACTCCGCGGGAAAAACATCCGTGTGAATGCCATTTGTCCGGTAAACTTTAAATACATAAATGATATGGAGATCCTATTTCTTAACTTACATAATCGTTTTAGGGGCTTATCGAGACTGAAATGACAAAGGTTGCACTAAGTTATGCTAATGCAGAAGAATCAAATGCTCAATATATTCGTAACTCATCACCTCTTCATCGAAATGGTCAACCAGGAGAGGTAAATTCATAAAGTATCTTTAGTCATTTTCATATCTGTATATCAAACATGCTTTAATATTATTAGATTGGAAATATGGTTGCCTTTTTAGCCTCAAATGAAGCATCCTTTGTTAATGGACAGCCTGTTGTTGTTGATGGTGGTCTTTCAGCTAGTCATGTGCATGTTCCTTTTTTTGCATCAAGCTAAATTAATTATTAATAAATTGTTATTATTATTTAAACAAACAATGACTGTTGATAAGAGCAGTTTCCCCATATAAAAATTAACTTGGATAATATTACATATAATATCATCGAACATCAGGTTCGATGATAATGTGACAGGTGGACATTGCAATAACAATATCAAAAGTTCATTAAAAGTCGCTATATACGAAAGCTCTAAAAAAATTGATACAAAAAAAAATGCTGGTGGGTTTGCCACTTGGTCATTTCAGAGCATTTAAGCTTTACTAACAAATAATTTGATATTATCAACCGAACAACCAATAGAAAGGAGCTTGGATAAGGTATATTCAGATCTTTCAGAGCTCATGGTTACTTGCGATAGTATTAAATAGATCAAGTTTGACCTTGGTATAGGCATGAAATATTCCTTTAGTTTATAATACATTAGATTAGATTGAAGATTTGTATTAGGATAAAAAAAAATAAAAAAAAATAAGCACATTATAGAATCATTCTTCTTTTTCTTTTATAATGAGCTTTCTAATGAGTTTGCTGAATTAAGTCATGATGATATAAATAAAGGGAATAGATGAAAAGGAACATAATTGGGTTTAAACGCACGTTGGATTTACACCTTGAGACCAAATATAAGAGCCCATAATAACAAACATGAAGCATTGTCCTATGACAACAGAAATAAAACCATAAGTATATGCCTTTTCAATAGGAAGTGTTGTTAATTCCACCTATCATAGAAAAAAAAAAAAGGATCCGTCAACAAAAATTGAAAAGAAAAAAAAATGTAAATAAAAGGTTAAATATACCATAAAAGTAGAAATCGTAGTTAAACAGCCGCAAAACCCATCTGCAAGACCCTGAACCACATCGCATGCAATGGTAGTAAGGTAGACGCCTGATTCTACTAATCCCAATACGGCAATCACAATGGTGCCAAATATATTGGCAATAAAGGTACCAATGGGAAAGCTCTTAAATTTACCATTAAAGAACGACAGGTACCAACGCAGAAGGGCCCCAAAGGGCGCAAAGACACATGTCAATGCCAGCTCTTTTTGGTCCTTTGCAAAGATGGCTGCAAACATGGCGCCAAGCCATGATGCGACACCAATCAAGATCACAATGTAGTCATATTTACGCAGATAACGGGTTGAGAAGCCGCGCGGTATGACATTTAATTCTATTCCGCTTTCCAGCGATTTAAACAAGAAGGGTGCAATCCATGTCCCTATATGATGTCCAAACACCAACCCATTCAAGGACATAGCGAGTGTAACAAGGAATTCAGATATCGCAGATAGGACATTCTTACCTCTTGTATGAGGATAGGCATTGTAGTTGGCAAATTCTTTAAATATGCCCAACTGCCAAGAGGAGAATGTGGTGATGGATCCACATAATCCGGTTGATATTCCTACCTGGAGAGGAAGGTATCTATAAAAATAAAGCATATCTATATAGTTAAAAGAGGGAACTTGTTGCTGTTGTTTTCCTGGTTTCTTACAGGTGAAATAAATTAGTTTTGTTTTTAACAGCCATGCCCATAACAAAACAACCGATCCATTGAGCATAAACGAGGCCAAAGACAGGTGCTCCACTATAAGTCTCTAAACGTCCTAATGCAACTCTAATCAAGGCGCCTGCAATGGCAAAAGGTATAATGAGGAATGCAATCACCAATTTGTTCTCTTCAACATCAATCTTTTTATTATCTGGTGGACTGTTCATTTTTTTCTATTTTGTGAAAGGAAAGTGGAAAAATGATATCCCTGTTATTATGTTATAAAAAGGAGGAAAAAAAGACTGTTTTAAGTTAAATTAGTTTCAAAAGGAAAAAGTAAAACCAAAAAAAAAAAAAAGGCAAATAACTCTGAACTTCATTCTTTTGAATGTCTTTTGTGTACATACAAATATTGATCTCGAATAAACAGAGAAAAAAAAAAAAAAAAAAAAAAAAAAAAAAAAAAAAATGGCTCAGTCAGCTCTTACAAAATACAGAATTCGTCCAGCTGAAGAAAAGGACATCTCGGCTATTGTAGACATTTATAACGAACCCATCTTAAATTCAGTTCATGTCGTTCATTGCGTGCCTACAAAGTTAGAAACTAACTGAAGTGGTTTCGTGAGTTGAAAGCAAAAGGATATCCACCTATTGTTGCTATTGAAATGGAAACTGATTAAACCATTGGATACGCTCAATTTAAGGCCACTACAGGATATGTCTTGTAAAATATAATGATAGAACATCTGAAATATCCATTTTCATTCATCCAGATCATCAACGCAGAGGTTTGGGTCGTATCTTGGTCAATGAAAGTGTCAGGATTGCCCAAGAAATGCGATTCCGTTGTGTTATTGGTAAAGATAAAGAGCCATGATAATATCATCAAAATGCATATTCTTTTTTCCTTTTTAAACTGTTATTGCTACAAAAGATGAGCTCTCAATCAAACTATTATCAAGCCTCGATTTTAAGAAAGCAGGAGTATTGATATAAGTGGGGTGTCAATTTGCAAGACATCTGGATAGAATATACAACGGGCATTGAACCCACTATTTTAAAATCAACCCCACCATTTACTCCTTTCTCATGTAATGACGCGTTAGACACCATAAATAATATTGTATGAAATAATGTTTATGAATGATATGAAAAAAAGATATACAAAAAAGTTAATTAATCGAAAATAGGAAGCTCAAAACCATAAACCTCAAGAGAGATATCATTGAAGCGTGTGTTGGTCTCCAAGCCGTTCAATGCGGCCAAGTCTTCCTCATCCAAGGTAAAGGAGAACAGGTCCTTGTTCACCTTCATACGCTTTATATTGACACTCTTGGGTATGACGACCACATCCTGTTGGACAGCCCATTTCAAGACAGTTTGTCCGGTAGAGAGATTATGCTTCTTTGCAATTTTTTCGACAACAGGGTGATCGAGAAGCGAGGGTAAATGAGCCATATTATCGGAGGTATTGGTGAAAACGGTTGGACCGAAAGAGGCATAGGCAACGACTTGGATGTCTTGTTTTCTAACCCAATCAACAAGTCGTTTCTGTTGAAGATAAGGATGATGTTCAACTATTAAGAGAAAGAGAGAGAGAATATGAGTAAATGAAAAAGGATCCGTCTTTTTATTTTCGTATAGACTTACTTTCTAAAATGGCGGGCTTGTACTTGCAATAAGTCAAGAGATCAAGCACACTTTGAACGTTAAAGTTGGAGATACCAATGTTGCGAACCAATCCTGCGTCAACGAGTTTTTCCATTTCAGCCCAGCATTCATACATGGGTGCGCGTACCAAAGAAAGTTCTCCATTTTTATTAAAGAAACTTGCTTTAAGTGTATCTTCATAAGGTACAAACTCGGTAGCAATTGGAACTAAATAAGGAAATTAACTAAAAATATTTTCATATATATATATCGAAAAAGACTTACAATGCACGAGAAAAAGGTCAATGTAATCAAGACCATAGTTTTTCAAAGTCAAATCAAATGCATATCTAACATGGTCCTTTCCATGATAATGATTCCAAAGTTTTCCAATAACTAGAAAAAAAAGACGTTAGATGGAGGGTAGACATCATACATATGTCCAAAAAAAAAAAAAAAAACTTACTGAAAAGCTCTTCACGCTTAACAATGCCTTCACCAATTGCTCTACGAACACCCTCACCCACCTGCGCTTCATTACCATAAAGTAAGGCACCATCAATGAGTCTGTAACCCGTCTTGATTGCATTATAAACGACCTCAGCGGTATCACTAGGTGCAATACGGGCGGTACCAAAACCGGCGAGGGGCATCTTGTCGCCAGTGCGATTCAAAGTGATATAAGTTTGAGGAACCATCTGTTTTTTTTTTTTTTCGAAATAAAATAAAAGTGTATAAAATGAATGAGTTGAATCAAGATGAGGTAGCAAATTCTTGTGTATTTATATATCTATAATTTGGATGATTAAATTAATAATCAGAATCTTATTCATCGAAAGAGAAAACAGAAAGCGTTTGCTTGATGGTTTCACAACACCGCCTCAGAAAAATAATATTGGATCACAAACAAATATGTTTTCCTGTATTAAAAGGATTTTCTTTCATTCGTTTCATTTTATTATAAAAGTTTAGTCCTCTATTTTAATAAATAGAGAAAAGACATTCAAGGAAGCATATTGAAATGAATAATAAAAGGGTGGGGAAACGCGGATTTCAGCATGTTTTTAAATTTGGTAAAAAAAAGTATACACATCTTATTCTGGAACGGATCTACCAATGAAATCTATTTATTGGAACTTTAACTCTCCATTTTGTGCCTGCGCTTTTATGCATGATTTCAACTATTCGTATATGCAGAAAAAAGGTAACATGGAGTAGCCTAGTCTACTTTGATCTACTTGTAAGATAAAAAAAAAAAAACTCTGGGTAAAATATATGTTCTTTATTCTATAGGAGAAGCTTAAGTATCAATATATATAATCATAGTTATTTAATTTAAAAGAAGAGGAGTTAGTTTGAGGGGGGGGGGATATTATACAAAAAGATCAAGTCTTTAAAAAGATGGAATGGATCTTTTCAAATTCTGTTATTGATCTCAGATCAACACAATGACGTTGTGTGGTGATGGAAGGTAATTTCACCACACCAAGAAGACCTCTCTGAGTGGTCGGACGTCTCTCGGGTATTTTAATCTCATCCACCTGTTTTCGAAGCTCCACACTACGCTGTTGCAATGTATAGAGCACAGACTGCTGTGCCTGGTATTGGTAATCAGGTGCACGTTTACCAGTGGAGAGTTGCACCACACGGGGTGAGGCGCTCGCCACACGCATATCCTTAATCAGGGTGCGTGTCTCCCTCGCCACCGACCTATAACGTTCGTCCGAGCGGGGTGTCTTGAGTGGGGTGAGATCCAAGTTGCGCACGAAATCGGAGCCCTTGAGGTGTGCATTCTCTGCTCGCAGATAACGGATGGAGGCCTTGAGGGTCTCGACCTGGCTTGTCATCTCATAGTAACTGCCGGCCATTTCCTGAATGGTGGCATCGTCCCCGTTCCCGTCACCACCGCCGGTGGACATCTCAAAGTTGGCCTTGCGCAGGATGGACTGTCGTTTCTCTTCGCGTTTGGCGGCATCCTTCTTGAGGGCATTGTTCTCGGCTTCAAGGGTATCATACTCGGCTTGGAGGTTCTCCACCGCTTCGGCGTACATCTGCTCCTGTTGTACAGATTTGGTGAGATCGGCTTGGAGTGATTTGATTTGTTCGGCCTCCTTCTTTGCGGCTTCCATGCGTTTTTCGAGGAGGCTCACCTTGACATCTGATTCTTGAAGTGATTGATCCTAATATATTGTGTCTATGTGAGTGGAATAGGGGAAAGAGACGACGTTTTTATATTCTATCTAGTCTCACCTTTAATTTGACATCCTTGATCAATTTAATGATTTCTTCATTATGTTGTTGTAACTTGTGTTCCAATTCATGATTTACAGCCACCTCTGCCTTGATATCAGAAGCACGTTGGATCCAAGGGGAGACCTTTGTTGTGACTATATAAAGAGAAAGAGAGAGAGGTTAATCATAAAAAAAAAATAAAGTGTATCTATTTTATATTTACTCTTATCCAACTTGTCATCATTTTCAATCTGAGCATGTGTTGTCTCTAATTCATTTGATAACGTCTTTAATGTACGTAAAGCACCCTCCCACATGGTACTCTCCAGCATTTCAAAGATTTCATCACCCTTCTCACGCATATTCTTTTGAATCTCACTCAATGCAATAGGTTCTTGAGATCCACGTTTGGTATCAATATAAGTAAGGATGGATTTGTAAGTCTATAAAGAAGAGGCACATTAGTTTAGTTTATATATATTGATGTATCTATTTGAAAAAAAAAAACCTTACATCAAAACAGAATCTACAGAGCTTAGAACTAATCACATGCAACATCTTGAAACGACGTAAATGTTCAGACTTCAATGTCATTGCCTCCTCAAACATATCTTCCAATTGACGCATCAATTTCCTGTATATAATATAGGGTTAGTTATCTTTGATACCTGTTTTCTTTTGTGTAAACTTACTTTGCAATGATTTTACTGTTCTTTGCCTGTGCAATCAAACGACCCAAAGGCTCCAAATAATTGACATCCATCTCCTCATTACCCTCCTCAATCACCAAGCCCTCAGTACGTGCCGCATTATCCAGCATCTGTTTGGAGAAGGTCAGGATGACAATCATACGATCGGCGTTCAGATCAAGTGCCCTGGTAATACCAAAGAATTGATCGGTGTTGTTGGTCTCACGTCCAAGATGGTTCTCGGCAAGGTGCTCCACCTGTGCAATCACACGTTGGATTTCGGATAAACACTCTACTTCATTGACTTGGTCTGTTCTCAAGAGTTCGACAATGGCATTCATTCTAATAGAGAAGCGGTATGAGTATGGATGATCCATCATGGATATTTTCTACTTTTACCTTCTTTCAACACCCACAAGATCAAGATAGACTCGACCCATCTTTGTAAAGGTCTCTGGATCACAATTCTTGATAAAAGTTTCGAAACGGGTTGAGAGAGAACTTAACCAACCTGCCCTTTGTTTAATCTATTGCATCCTTGTTTTTAGTATCATTTTTATTTGATTTTCATACACTCCTCTTACCTCACAAATGGTCACCAAACTCTCTGTAACATTATCCATGATCTTTTCACTAATAGGGTAATTCTGATCCAAATGCTTGATAATCAAATCCGCCTTGAAACAGAGTCGTTTGAACAAGAGCAGGCACGAGATGGGATCGTTCTCTGTCTTGAAGAAGGCATCGGGTAAATAGGGCTGGATAATATTGATGCGATCGTTTGCCTGCGCCGCATCCAGTTTGCGCAACTCCAAATCGATGGATTTCGCCTGTGCCTTCATGACACTGGTCTGGAGCTGGAAATTGAGCGACATCATGGCCTGTGACTGACTGGTCAATGTGTGCTTCTCCACTATCTCGCTCTCCTCTTTTTGTTTTAACTGATTCAGATCGGTCTGTAGGACGCTGACCAGTTCTCTAAACTGCTGCACGGTGGTCTCGTAGTCGGCGGTGGTCTCTTCGTTGGCGCGGAGACGCTCCAGCTGTTCGCGGAGGAGCATGTCACGATGATCAATCTCGGCCTGCAATTGTTTTTCGGTCTCGACATGGTTCTCCTCGAGCTCATCTGCTAATTCGCGGAGGGCTTCCAGGTCCTCGACGACGGTCTGTAATTCATCGACCTTTTCGGTGAGGTTGAGGTTCTTTTCGGTGAGTTGGTCCACGAGGTCTTCGGTACCGAGGGCATCGTCCAGTTGGAGCTTGAGGTCCTCCATCTGGGTCTCGGTGAGGTCGAGACGTTCACGGGTCTTTTCATATTGGAGTCGGATCTCCTCCAGTTCATAGTTTTCTTGTTCGAGTGATTTAATCTTGAAGTTAAGTTCTGCTTCCTGCTCAGCAGTAGCATCACGTAATCTATACACAATGATGGCTGTTTTTAATATCCCACCACCCCATATGTATCTATTTGCGTTTTTTTTTTTTTTTTTTTTTTACCTTAAAAGTGCCTCTTTGAGACGTTCATTATGGCGCTCCAATTGAATGACCTCCAACGGTGTACGCTCCTCATCTCCATTCATGGCATCTGGTGGCTTATTCAACATATCCGCTTCCCGCTTTAGTATATCCAGGTCAATACTGATTTCCTCAATGCGATCCTTGAGCATATTGGCTTCCTGCTGTAAATTCTCGGCACGTTCTTCCGCGACTTCTTTATCCAGCGTGAGCATCTCCATTGATTCTAATAAATCATTGTATTTAACTTCGATGCTCTCTTTATCGGTGGAGACATCTTTTAGGTCTCGTTTGGTGTCTCGTACATCTTTTTGAAGATCAGCAATTTTATCTATGTGTGCAAGTCAGTGAATATATTATTTTCCCCCCTTTTTTTTTTTTTTGCTAACCTTGAAGTTTATTTCGTAAAGTGAGAAACTGCTCTGCTTCTTCCTTGACCTTTTCATACTCTCTAAACCTCTCACGGTCCTCATGTCGTTTATTTTCGAGAATCTTTAATTTGAAACGGAGTTCTTCATACTCTTTTAAAGGTACAGTCTATATACACACACATGATTATATATATTTTTTTAAAATGAATACACACACGCTTTCTCTCTCTCTCTCTCTCTCTCTTTAAACTTACTTGGTCTGATTTACTAATGGGTTTACTCGATGCCAGGTTACCATAAACAGGTTCATGTGTATTACTTTCCTGTTCTGTATTATTATGGTTTATCATCGTCACCTCTTCTTCTTCTTCTTGTTGTTGTTGTTGTTGCTGTTGATTTATTCCTACTTCTTCTTCCTCTTCTTCCTCTTCTATCGTCCTCCTCGTGCTCTAAGGAAACAGGACTAGCCACAGTGTTATTTGCATTTGCTAATGTATTCTCGTTGCACAAGGCATCAAAGTCAGCCTGCTCCTGACTATCATTTGTTTCTGGTGTCAGTGGTGCAGTGGGTGGTCTTGATTTGGTCAGTGTATTTGCTCTCGATCTTCTTGTGGGGACAGTAGACTGTTGTTTTGGAGGCACAATCGATTTACGTCTCTGTTGTTGTATAGGAGAAGGTACTGTGCTTTTAGATCCAGACTGTACAAGAGAAGTAGGTCTTCTCGTTCTTGTTTCTCCATTTGGTGGTGGTGTATTGATGACTGACTTTCTCTTTTGAGCAAGTGCAGAAGGAGGAGGAGGTGGTGCAACAATGGACTTTCTTCTTTGCTGAAGAGTGGGTTCCTGTTGCTGCTTTGGCGGTGGTATTGTTGATTTCCTTTGAGGTAATGCTGCTGCTGCTGGAGCAGCCACTGACTTGCGTCTCATAGTAGTTGTGGGTGGTGTGACAATAGATTTGCGCCTCTGCATAAGTGTCTATATTAAAATGTATTATTAATAAAATATTGAATTCAATTTTTGTTTGATTTTTGTTTTGTTTACTTCTATTATTTTGACATTGGCAGGTCGAACAAACACACCATGATTTGGCTTGCATTCAAAATAGCGTTTGCCTTGCACAACACCGCTATTTTTACCCGCAGCGTCGTCCAGTTCAACACCGACCCATTTGCCTGTTTGGAAGCTTGTAGTGCCAAAGAACCGAATGGTACCAGAGAGATCGCCATTCACAATCACTTTGGTGCCGAGTGAGAGCTCATCTCTTGCTCGACTGGTCATTTGTGTGTTAATCTCGAAGTATATTTATGATAATAAAGAAAAGAAAGTATTTTATCACAACTGTTTTTCCTTTCCCCTCCTTTTTTTTTAATAAATATATATATTTTTTTTACTTGATGCTATATTTATATAATATATATAGAAAGAGAAAGAAAAAGAAAATAAAGAAGAAGAAACAGGTGAAAATACACTCTAAAAAAAAAAAAAAAAAACTCCAAGAAAAAAAACAGGTGAAAATACACCTAAAAAAAAAAAAAAAAAACCCCAAAAAAAAAAAAGCGGAACTTCACAAGGGGGCAAAAAAAAAAAAAAAAAAAAACTCTAAAAAGTGTGCGTTTTCATTTTTATACTATTTTACTATTTCATTATGAAGAACACCATTGTTGGATTTGTAGATCAAAGTGATCAAAGCAAGTTGGTCTTTCTTGTTGAATAATAGCATACACACTAACACTTTGCGCACTTTAGATGTGGCTGAGTTAACAGAATTGTACTTACCCTGTCCTCGATCAGGTTCATTTCAAGTCTTTTCTTTTGTTTTGCTAAAAACTAACTCAATATAACATATAGGAAGACGCTCTGTTTATCTTTCAAGTAATAACAACCAACTATATGATATTCAAAAAGTGACAGGACCTGGACGTAAGAGTGCCTGGTTAGTGGCAAGTCACATTTATAAAGGTAATGATATGACATATGATAATCATATTATTCATATAATATACTATATTAGATGGCGCTGTAAGAATGATTACGCTTATGGATCCATTGTTTATGGCATTACCTCTATTGGAGAGATTTTCGCGTATTGTAATGGTTTAAATCATCTGGATTATCATAAATACTCATCTATCATAATAGGACACGGGTGAATTAAAATATAGAACACTGGATGACATATTCAGCAGTGATTATGTCGAGATAGAGCCCACTGACCCAGAAGATAGCCAGTCATATCCATCTGAACAGCAACATATTGATGTACATAGATTAGCAAATATAAGCAATATTGATAAACAATTGGCTCATTTATGTGATACAAAAGGTAAGCGGATACGATGATGGTAGTATTTCATATTTTGCTTATTATTATTATTAGAAATTGCACCCGAGTTGTATGTTTATAGAATAAATGAGGAATTAGTCATGGAATGGCTTGTAAAAAAAGTGAATATATTAGTAAACAGTCCTGTATTTATAAAGCATGTTGAAAAGGTAAAAGGCGAGTATAAAAAGGGTGAAGAGCAAGGTAATTGGTTATTTGTTATTATTGCTGTGACTAGATTGACCCTGATACCATATATAGACTTGATTAAACTAGAAGCAGTTTATACTTTGGCTAATTACTTGTCAAAAAAGTGGTTTAATAAGTTATTAAACAAGTTAAAGTAAGTAAATCCACATAGATTGAGCTGATGGATTAATATCTCTGTTCAGTATACAAGAAATAGAAGAAGAAGATCTCATTGTTTATAGAGACGAAGTCCCACTGAATACTTACTTCAAACGAACACTAAAGGAACCTGATTTTGCACCAGAAAAGGTAGGGAATTGAATAGAATGGCATGGATGATCTAATAACAACAATAATATAGAAAGCAAAGGTCTCAACCACACCACGATCATTAGCCAAGGTCAAAACAACTGGCATGAAATCACTTTCAAACTACTTTACTGTGAAGAAATAAATGTTGTGATTCTTACCAACCGATAAAAGTCTTGTTTTCAATTTTAAAAAAAAAAAAGATATTTTATGCATTGACTTATTGACCATCTTTATGCCTGTTTATAAAAGGTTCCCATCAAAGTTAAATGAGGGCCGTATAACAGTCACATTCTTGCATTTAGTGTCAGAAACTTTTATCTCTCATATTCCCCTCTTATTCCTCTATTCTACTCTTTGTATATTGAATGCGTAATGAGAAAAAACACTTATATATTATGTAAAGCTAATGTCACTTTCCTCCATTTTAACAGAGAATATCTCAGATAATCTCGAATACAGTCTACAACAATTTGCCGCTTTCACGCAAGCCCAAATGCTCTCCCCCTCACAAAGTCTCTCTGACGAACCATTATCAAGCGACGACTATACCTTTCCTATCATGGATCCTATCTTAAGCCAACCCGAGTTGCATAATGAGGAAACACCAACCCGAGTGATTCGACCTCCTAATGCTTACCTCTTGTTTAATAGGGAAATGAGAAAAAAGCTAAAGAATAATAACCCGGGAATGACAGTTGGAGAGATTAGTAAAGAAATCGGTATTCGCTGGAGAGGACTAAGTCAAGTAAAGTATTATTTTATCTATTTATCTATTCTTACTCAATTTACACTATTTTACCCAGACAGATAAAAGTCGTTATGTCCATGAAGCCAATAAACTCAAAGAAACTCAAAAGGCACTCCACCCCAATGCAATGTATATAAGACGCTCCAGAGAAGAATTAAGAAAAGCGGGCCAATCTTCCAAGGGTAAAAAAGAAAGCCTTCGATTCCATCCATTACAACAGCAACAACAACGTAAACGGCATAAACGAGAAAAACACCCCACCGCGCCCAAACACCCCCTCTCGGCCTACATGTGGTACTTGACAGAGGTGAGACCAGAGACCATGCGTCATTATCCGGGTTCCACGGTCGGCCAAATTAGTAAATTATGCGCAGAGCGATGGAACAAGATGATGGAGGAAGAGCGGGCACCGTGGATGGCGAGAGCTGTTTCGGATAAGGAACGCTATGCAAGGGAGATGCAGATCTATGCGCTTCAGAATGATCATATTATGGGGAGGGGGACGAGACAAAAGTATCGCTTAGCCATGAGTACTGCCGATAGGGGGGGTGACATGTATTTTGACGAGAACCAAAAACAGAACTGTGTTAATCCAACCTTATTACAACAGCATAATGAATGAAAAAAAAAAAAAGAGTATATTCCCCACCCTTTTACTATTATATATAATATTCTTGCTTGTTCTTTCTATATATCATTGTCAGCTTTTTTTATTATTATTAAATAATGGGATGATAAGTGTTTTTTTTTTATTATTATTTAATATCTATTGCATTATTAAAGAAATAGTATACAAAAACAATAAGTGGGGATGGCCACGATGGCCACATCTCTAATAGACTTTAAGAAATGAACAAGATACTGTCTACTCGATAATGGTATAGAAGGAGGAGAAGGAGATATCATATCCTCTTCCTGTTTTAAAGGGAAATGACCATGGCCCCGCTTTGACCACTGATAGAGATGGAATAGGCCTAGCACCACTAGACTTGTCACAAGCAAATAGGCATAGGTAATAAAGATCCCAATCTGATCAGGCAACCAACACAACTGGGTCGCCAATGCACCATCTGCAATATCCAGCAGCATCACACCCGGGTAGCGTATGCCCTGTGCCATGCTGAAGGTCGGTACCGTCATCTCGATAATCTCACTGCGATGCACAAGTTGGCAATAGTCATGATCGTCGCCCGAAAAGACCGTCACCGGTTGGACCCTATCCAGTATCAGATCAGAGAGCTGTTTGGAGACTAGGTTCTGGTACTGATAACCTTGGCCATCACGGATCCCACCGTCCATGGCCTGTCGATCCGGCCCACAGAACGAGTTGGGCTCGCGCCAAAGGGGTACGTGGGTCATGAGGATACGGGGCGAGTGGGGCATGGGGCTGTTGAGGATGTCCATAGCATCCTGTCGGATGGTGGGGTCGTCTGAGCTGAGGGCGACGGTGTCAATCACTACAAAGGTATAGCCGTGTGGAGTGGTGTGGATATAGGAGCTATTACCAAAGTGTTTTTGGAAGAGGTGCTGACGGGAGCGGGTGATGCCATTGCCAAAGCCGACATCGTGATTGCCTGCCATGTAATGTTTGGATTGGGGTGAATTAAAGATGCTGTGGAATCGGACGACTTCTTTTTCATATCTTAAAATATGAGTTTGAATAAAAAAGTTGGAAAGAGAGAGATATATGCATACATATACTTACGTGATCTCATCCCAATCTCTTCCGTGGTCCATGAGGTCACCCATAAAGAAAACGTCGCTTGGTTCAAGTGAGCGTACAAGGTGCTTATAGTTCCGTTTCATATACAATGCGCTGATAAACTTTGTCACTTCCATAATGATACCTGTGCGTTGATAAGAGAGATCATCGGTTATTTGAGGATCGCCTACTAGCATATAATGACCAGTGTCCTTTTGTTGTTGTTGTTGTTGTTGTTGTTGTTAGTTGAATGGATATAGAATGAAATAAAAAGGACTTACTTTTTTATTCCATAAAGTACATCGCCTTGCTGCAAACCAAAAGATATTAAATTCATAATTAAGTAAAAACAGAACCCAAATAATCCTTAAAGTGTTTACAAGTTGTTTTGTTCGAAGCATGGAAAGAGAGAGAGAGAGAGAGAGAGAGAGATAAAGGCTTTGTTTATTTTGTGTGTTGGTTTTTGTTTTTGTTTTGTTTTTACAAGTCAGGCATTATTGGCTGAAGTTTATCTTTTTAATATCTTGGCAATCTCTGTTTTGTATTGCTCCTTTCTCTTTCTATTATTCTATTTCAGTTTTATTATTTTACCCTACTCTTTCACTCATTTCTCTTTCTTTCTTTCTCTTTATTCAGATTACTTTTGCCTTAGTTGCCATTGTTTAACCGTTTCAAGCTACTGTATCTTTTCTATTTTGATTTTTTTTTTTTCTTTCTTGTTTACATTTTGCCAATTCGACAATCTAATCCTGTATTATAAAATATCCTTTATTCATTTCTGTATAATCACTAATGGTTTATCATTTTAAATAAGCAAACAAAACAAAAAATAGGTCTTTTTTCACGCATAACGCATACTTTCTGTTTCTGATATTCTCCTTTCTACTCTTTTTTCTGCCAATCAGATTGCGTAATTATAACCATAAATGGAAATGATTCGCGCTCGCTTGACTTTGTGGATGTACTTGTGCGACGGTACACGGTTAATCCGGAAAGTGTTGGGTATGACAAAAAGGCTATCCATGTGTCATTCGCAAAGAGATAAAAGGATTATCATTTTGTATTTATAGCAAAAAAAAAACATGCTATGCAAACGAACCATCTTTTATTTTTCCGAATCGCTAGAGAAAAGAGAGACTGTGTACAAAAAAGAAAAAGAAAACCACGAATAAGCATGCCAAGCTAAATAATTTAAATTTGGATAGCGAATATGGAATTGTGCATGTGAAGAAAGCGAATGATTCAATTCGCTATCTTTAAATGATAACACCAAGATGGTTTAGAGGAGATTGTGTTCTTAAGCGATATGGAATTCAAGATACATTGGATGCTATTTATTAGAAGGACTATCTTATTCATTAATTGCTTTTTTGGTTTTTCGTTTTTCCAACTTCTCCTAATAAATGTAATATAAAAGTGAGAAAAAAAAAATAAAGCGCGGATGTCTCGTCTTGAACTATACTTTTTTCAGCCCTTGGCCATTTTCATATTAGGTATTTCTTCAGATTGAGTGTACATATAATATGCGCTGTGTAATACCCCCAATGATTGTAATTGTTCATTAAAGATAGATCTTTTTGAATAACATGCATGAATGGAACATCACTCCAGCCTCCTCAGCCAACCTAAAAACACCAGAGTCCGATTCTCACTTCTTATTCATACCCATCGTGAGTGTATATACCAGTGTGATAGAGAAAGGTTCTATATGGACACAGACTATTGCATTTTTGAAAAGGCACTACAAAAAAAAAAGAACCCAGATAGCGCTCTCAAGTCCGGATGAGAGGAAAACCTATATAAACAGAACGTCCACCATTTTAATAAATATCAAAAGTGATCGAAACAGAAGAGAACAAGTCGATATGGACTGGAATGAAAAGCAGAAAAAAAGCGATCATTTATTTTTTTAATTTGAAAGTTATAAAAGTTATAATTGGTAAGAAGAATATACGTTTTATTTTTAAAGACAAATACTATTTTTAATAATCGCTAAATGGGGGTGGGGGTTATTAAACTGTTCCTTTCTAAAGTTTTTACCATGAGCATTGAAGCGCACTTGAATACCTTCAGGCAAATGACATCTGTTAAATCCACTACTTGGAAATCACCCTCGTTATCGTTGGTACCTCTCAGTCCTCCAATTATCAATAACCCAAATCTACCCCAGAACATGCTGATTTCCATCCAAGTATTTCCTTTTTCGTTTTTTTTTATATATATTTGGTGAACTTCCAAGATATCCGAATACATCATCCAATAACTATTTTGATTGTCCAAAAATGACAATATATCGGTAGGAGAACTCTATGAGAAATTGCAGAATAATACTAAAGATCTTGTTTGAGTGAATGAGACAGAGTGAAGCAGAAGAAAAACAGATTTTTCCTCCTTTTTTTTTTTTTTTTTCTCCAAAATGAAAGTGGGCCGTGTGCTCTTTCTTCTGATAAATGAAACAATGAATTCATGCAGCATACAACAATCAAACCATCACTCTCCTTAATATCATGGGCTCTATTATTATTTACAATTACCTCTTTTATCCAAAATCAAAACACATTCTATAATAAGCCATGTTCATCTTATTATGTCACATTAACTAATAAAAATGTATATCAATACTTAGTGATTTGTGAGTTAAAGTAATATTCAATTTGTATTAAAAACCCCCCCCATGAATATTGGATTGATAACAGTATGATTTATCATTAACATCTGTAATAAAAACCGGTATAAAACGAGTGATAAAATCACACAGCTGCACTACAATATACATTTTACGATAGTCATATATTCTGCTACAGTATGGTCTTTGATTGACACAATATTCATGTCAAATTAAAATTCGCGGCAGTTGTACCCAGTCATTAGATCTAGTACTAGGCGTGAGTGTTGGATAGGGTTCACCTAAAAGAAGGCATATCGGTGATATTATAATGAAAGCTGTATAGTATAACTACATACCTAGCTTTTTTTGACCACAGACCAAACCTCAGCCGCAAGCTCTTGAGAGAAGGTGAACATTTTTGTGTCACTATCATTTTTGTTTTTATCTTTTGTTCCATAGCCAAATAACCATTACTTATCTCTGTAGATGTAAAGAAGACACAGAGTGTGAGAGCGAGAGAAAAAAAAAACGGGGATTGACATCATTTTTTTGTATCAATCAAACGCGAAACAAGTCGCGTTCTGAATCATAAAAAAAAGGAAGTTTATGCATTCATATCATTTAATCTGATTAGATTTTATTTTTTTGTATATTACATACATGCAAATCAAGGGTAGATGGCTACGGAGGGTACTGGTGGGTAAGTATAAAACACGTGATGTGTTGGGCAAACATAAATTACCCGTCTTCAAAAACTTGATTGGCTTACTCATTTTTGCTGACAAATTGAAGCGAAAAAAAATTAGTAAAAGTGAAAATAAACGGTACCTGAAAATACACACTCACACACACTCAACCACTCACATACACACAGTTTCTTTTTCTCTCTCTCTCTCTTTTTTCAAACACACCGAAAAAAAAAAAAATGATTACCATCTTTGAAGCAGCAGCAGAAGGTGATTTGGACTTTCTTAAAAAGAATGTTCGTATTCTCACCGAAAAGAATGAGCGAGGCTGGACGGTTCTCCATTTCGCTGCACGTTTTGGCCAATTGGCCATTGCCACCTATTTGAAAGAAGAAGCAAAGGTCGACCTGACTGTCACTAATGGTGAAGGAAAGACAGCCAGTGAAGTTGCTTCCTTTTGGGGTTACGATGCTATCTCAAAGCTACTCGCTCCTCCCGCTACTGTCAATGAAGACATACAACAAGGCTCTTTTACTTTTCCTGATAATTACACTGCTGTTTTTGCAGGAAATCCCCTGAATAGGCAAGTTGGCGTTTGTCATTAAAAAGGCTAAAAATTTTAATGTAATATACATAGATTCGGTTGGAATCGTTCAAAACCCGATTTTCTTGCAGAAATGGCCCATGCACCTAACTCCAAATACATTGTCATGAACAAAGGCATGGCCCTGTACAACGAAGCCAAAGACGATGGCAGTTTACACTATCTAAACTATAAAGATGTCTCTACATTTGTTGATTTGGTCTATTCAAAGGATGGTTATGCAGCAGAGAATGATGCCGACGTGACATTGGTATTTTTAGGCCTGGATGAAAGTAATAAATTGAACAGTGTTGCCTTTTGGGCACTTGACGTTACTGCGAAAAAAGGTCCTCTTAAGGAGAAGTATGAGGCTTTTCAAAAAGGTAAGAAAAACGAAAGCGAGAAAGAGAGAAAATATAATTTGTTAAACTTTAAATTTAGAAATTGTAACAGGTGATATTCAATTTTTAAATACCCTTCCTCGTGCTTTTATTATGGATAAACCTACGGGTGCCATTATTGCTCAAGCTGCTTCATTAAGTAAGTTTTTATTTCGTTGTTAATAAGAGAAGGTGTTAACATGAATCAGTTGATTGGAACACACGTAATGTATACTGCCCTGCTTGCGGTAACAAGACTAAAATGGAAGAGGCTGGGTATAAACGCAGCTGTCCTGCTGAGCAAACAGAAAAATGTATTAGCCACACCGGTGTTCAAAACTTTTCTTATCCCAGAACAGGTAAATAGAGTAATTCATCTCGATATTTAATGAATTAATCATTATAATAATAATAGATGCTGTTGCTATTATGTGTATTATTCATCCAAGCGGTGAAAAGATTCTTTTGGGTCGTAACAAGAGATGGCCCAAAAAGATGTATTCTTGTATTTCAGGTATTGTTTATGCAAAATAATTAGTTTTTTTTTTTTTTTTTTTTTTTTTTTTTTTTTTTTTTTTTTTTTTTTTTTTTTTTTTGCTTCTGTATTTATATTTTGTTATTCTAGGCTTTGTTGAGCCTGCTGAAACATTGGAGGAAGCCGTACGCCGTGAGGCACTCGAAGAAACAGGTGTCGTAGTCAATCGGGTAGCTTATCATAGCAGTCAACCTTGGGTACGTTAAGAGAAGGTATCACATTGATCATGATATCTGACACAATCATTTTTTTTTTATAGCCATTTCCTAACTCACTTATGCTGGGCTTCATTGCAGAAGCAGTATCAACTGATATACGATTCGCGGATGATGAACTCGAATCAGCTGAATGGTTCACTCGTGCTGAAGTCACTGCTGCATTGAAGAACGATCCTAGTGCCAAGTTCTCCATGGCACCAAAGGGCTCTCTTGCTTCTACCTTGGTTCATGCATGGATTGAAGATAAAAAGTGGCAAAACATAACACATGCCAAAATGTAATAATTTATAAATAAAACAAGCGGGGTTAGACGATGTATTTTATTATATATATATATAGAACCTTAAATTGATTACTATTTATTGTGTGTTATTTTCTCACCATTTTCTCACCTCTTTTCTCTCTTGTTTTACTTTTCGTTTTATAAACTTATTCTATAACTAATATATATACACTATGGCATACCAACAACCTCCTCCCAACTATGGTGGTCAACCCGGTGGTTACCAACAGCAGCAAGGTAAAGTATCTTGAGATTAAATAAGTTATAAACACGAAAATAATAATAAATAACAATAATAAAAGGTCCTCCCGGTGTTGGTCCAGTTGACCCACAGTTGCAAGGTTTCTTTAATGCTGTTGACACAGATGGTTCAGGTCAATTGTCTGCTGATGAACTTCAACGTGCCTTAATTAACGGAGATTGGAGTCCCTTTAATATTGAGACTGTACGTATGATGGTAAATATGTTTGACGAAGGTAAAGTATAGTTGTTTCTTATTATGGTGGTAATAGTCTTGGCAGTAGTTTTGGTGGTGGTGAGAGAATAGCGCTCTATACAGGCATAATATATAGAATGAGACTAAAAAAAAAAAAATGTACAAATATAGACAATAGTGGCACTGTTAATGTTCATGAGTTTGCCGGTTTGTGGAGATATATCGATGACTGGAAGCGCTGTTTCCAGACCTTTGATCTTGATCGCTCCGGTAGCATCAATCAAAGTGAAATGTCCAATGCTATGGCCAACTTTGGTTTCAATGTATCCCCAAAGTTTATCCGTACACTTATCATGAAGTTTGACCGTTATGGTAAAAGAAAAAATATATGCGTAGTCTATGGCGTCTTCTGATTGGCTAATATTATTTTAATATTAGCAACTGTTAAAAACACCGGTAAAGGAGAAGTAACCTTTGATAACTTTGTACAAGCTTGTGTTACAGTCAAGACCTTGACGGATTCATTCAGACAGTTTGATCATGATAATGATGGTTGGATTCAAATTAATTATGAACAGGTAACACATCCTTTTTTTAATATGTATCAAAGAAAAAAAAAAAAGAGTTCTAAACAAAAACACATTAAAGTTCTTGGATTTGGTGACCAGGCAACGTGCTTAAGCCTTCAAACATGTGAAAGCTTCCTTTTTTTTTGGACTCCCAAAAATGGCGTGTTGATGATGACAAGAAGACCTCAATGCTATATGCTTTCTGGGTTTCTATCTTTATTTTAAATTAATATATATAAAATAAAAATAAAAAAAAATCAATATATATATAAATAGCTTTTTGTTGTCTCTCTTTTTCCTTCTTTCTTTATATCTTTTAAAAATGGAAGTGGTTCAAGTACAGCCTCGGGATTCTTATTTACATTATCTTTATTGTTCGAAAAATACAGTTCTTCGTTGGTCTTTTACTACGAAACGGAATAATATCTCGTTTGGTCTTTTCCGTCGTAGAGGCAAAGAGCCATTGCCAAGTACATCTGCCATTGTCATGCGTGCGAAACCTCAAAAGAGGCAAATGTCCACAATGTCACTTTTAGATCAAGGTAAAAAAATAAATAAAATAAATAAATAAACAAAAAAAAAAAAAGGAGAGGAGATAGTAATATATTTCATTAGATAATGAGTCAATCAATGGAGCCAATTCTATCAGTAGTCAATACACTAGTAGACCTCGATCCAAATCCACTGCAGCTCATAAATTAATTGAGGGTGGCATGGATGAGATTATTCCGATACAGCATACCCATTCATCAAATCACAAAATAGAAGGTCAATATCAAGTAGACGAACCTGGCAATTACGTTCTTGTCTTTGGTAAAGTATCTTATTTCGTATAAATAAATAAAGTAGCAGAAGCTCATCATTCACACTTATACATGTGTAGACAATACCTACTCAATCAATACCCCAAAGACACTAACCTATTCTGTTGCTCTCTCTGATACGACACAATCAGTGACAGCAGAGGTATCCGGTTGGATTCTTAAAAAGAAGAGAAAGAGAATGCAAGGCTGGGCCAAACGTTGGTTTACATTGGCACCTTCAGGTGTCTTGTCTTATTCAACTTCCGAAAATGGAATAACGCGGGGCTCCATTCAAATTCTGGTATCAACCATCGCCTACAACCCAAAGCAACGACAAATCCACGTGGATTCTGGTACCATGATTTATCATTTAAAGACATTGACAGAGGAGGATTATGAGAAATGGTCTAATGCATTGCGTGAGTTTAAGGCCAATATGGAACCTGAGCAGGATAGCCCTCCTACCCCCTCTGCCACATCTTCGACAAGCAAACGTCACTCACATTTTCACCAGCAACAACGTCACTCTGGCTTACCCGATCTTAAATTACAGGTCAATCGAGGTATCGAACTCTCTGGACAGATGCAGGATATTGCTACTACTGTCATGGCAAGAGTGACACTCTTACAGCAACTTTTGGGACCAGATATTGCAAACGCTGATGTCCAGTCGGTGTTTACACAGCTTGAAAAGGAAAAACATCTTTTGCTGTCCAATGCGGATGAGCAGCTCGCTCAGTGGCATAGTATTCATGCTCGTTTGAGTTCTTCGCCCAATTTGTCTGCTTCTCCAAACCTCGGGGTGCCCTCAGTGTCTATACATCGTACCATAAGTGTAAGTTCACATCGCTCAGGTTACTCGGATAAGTTCTTTGATGCAGAGGACATTGAATTGAGTGAAGGGGAGGATGAGGAGGACGGCATCATTATTGATAATAATGATAGCAGTGACGAAGAAAGTGGGGATAATACAGAGAATGGTAAGTGTGCATTATACTTGTAGATATGCTTAGATGAACCATCACTCTTAATTCCTCTCTCTTTCTCTCGCTCTTGTTTATATAGATGTTAATAGTAACGCCAGTCATGGTGAATTAAACCTCGACTCCATCAAATGCAACAGCCAACGCCGCTCTAAGCTTCCCTCACCTGCAGTAGCCGATCCTGGATCTGCACTCGCCGTGTTTAGAAAAAATGTCGGTAAAGACCTTAGTACCATTGCCATGCCCATCAGCATGAACGAGCCCTTAAACATGCTCCAAAGAGCCTGTGAAGAGCTCGAATATTGCGATCTACTTGCCAAGGCATCCAACTGCACCGATTCTCTGGAACGTCTCATGTATGTCACTGCATTCTCCATCTCCACCTATTGCTCCACACAATACCGCACTGGTCGCAAGCCCTTTAACCCCATGATGACCGAAACCTATGAAAACATCCGTCCCGATCTTGGCTTTCGTTTCATCTCTGAGAAGGTCTCCCATAACCCCCTTATCATTGCCGCCCATGCTGAGGGTAAAGAATTCAAATACTGGCAATCGACCGAAATCAAGAGTAAGTTTTGGGGTAAATCGATGGAGTTTATGACCCAAGGCACCTTTCATCTGACACTAACGGGCCACGATGATCATTTCACCTTTTTCAAACCATCCAGTTGGATGAAGAATATGATTGCTGGTGAGAAATACCTCGAGCACGCTGGTGAGTGCAAGGTCAGTAACCAGACCACCGGTGAGTATGCGATTGTGACATTCAAGGAAGGTACGGGTGGTGGACTCTTTGGTGCACCTACAAAGCGTGATGATGTGGTGGCGGTCCTCTATGATAAGGACGGTAAAAAGAAACGTCGGGTAGTGGGTAAATGGAGCGAATCATTGGCCGAGGAGGTCAATATGGATAAACGTCAATTGTCTGTGCTCTGGTCGGCACATGCACCCGGTGTTGAACAGCCTGAGAAATACTTTGGTTTCACCAAATTTGCGACTGAATTGAACGAGGTGACTGATATTGAAAAGGACAAGATACCCATCACTGATACAAGATTAAGACCAGATCAAAGATTATATGAAGAAGGTAAAAAAAGAACTGTGTATTGTTGTTGTATATATGTATAACTCATTTCATGTATATAGGCAAGGTTGATGAAGCAGATGAAGAAAAACTTCGCATTGAGCAAAAACAACGTGAAAGAAGAAAAGATTTTGAAACAGAGGGCAAACCCTGGTCACCTAGATGGTTTACATGTGAAGATAATGAATGGCAGTACTCTGGACAGTACTGGCAGGCACGTGAAACTGGTCAATGGCCCCAAGATCAGTTTTCTTTATGGTAGCGAAAAAAAAAAAAAGTTTATATATCTTCTGAGATTATAATTTGTTTGTGGGGTTTGGTTTTTGATAGATATAGATGACATAATTTGATTTAATATATAAATATAAAAAAAAAGACATTTTTTTCATTTTATACATTTACAGTCTCAGTTTAAAGAACATTAGACTTGTTGATTTAAAAAAAAAACATGCATGCACTTCATATGTTAAAACCAAAACAGAAAAAAAGAGTTTTTGTATGTGTTGTACAGATCTAAATATAAATTACTTTTTTAAAAAAACCTTATCTGTACCTTTTAAGAAAAGTAATACATTTTCCCTTTCCTTTTTTATATTATTTATGGAGTTATGCATTGATAACCAGAAACGTAGAGAATAAGGAGACTATGATCATGGTTGCCTCTAATGAGTTTTATATATACATATATGAAAAATCGTTTTGAATCAAACAAATATTTTATATTTTTGATAGCAGTGACTTTCTGTGGCGTCTTTTGCGACTTTGGTTTTTCAATTATAAAATAGTCTGCTTTTAATACATAAAAATAATAATATTATACATAAAAAGTGTAACAAACATGAAGTTTAGTTCAGCTTATCAGCCTTTTTACTCTTAAAAGTTTCACATTAGCTTTTACGTTCAATAAATACCTTTAAAAAATGGAGACGGGTACCAGATACATATATTTCTATTTTGTTCCAGTTCTTGGTTAGACTACATTCTTCACTATATAATAATAAAATTGAATACTGTCAGTCTATTCATTTAGCTCACACTTAATTGTATAGTACCTACATTGATTTAAGATAGCTGATGTGATTTCCATGTGCAAAGACGGATACTTTGCTTTTCATTTTTAAAGAATAATAACCGATGATGAGAAAGGAATAAAGAAAGGGAAAAACGAGAGACTTAATCTCTTTTATCATACAACAAATAGTAAACATTTACCTTTTTTTTTTTAAAAAAAGAGAACAATTAATCTTTTGTGGATATATAAATCAAATAATGAAAACGTTGTCTTCTGATGATGAGTTGTTTATTGACTCTAAAATAAATACAATGACCTCTTGTATGAAGCAAGAACATCTCTTTATTATGAAACGGGATTTATTTTATCTGCAACTTGATGTTAACATGATTGTATTAGCATTTAATTTATGTATATTAAAGTCATCCACAAGAGTTTTAATTGTATGCCCGAATATTATCATATATATATATAAAAAAGAAAAAAAAAAAAGAGAAAAATTCATGAATAAAAATCAAAAAGGCAATGATTAACGAAAAAAAAAATCAATGACTAATCATTTTGCTTTTATTTTATAGATATGTATTACTTATTTTTTAAATTGATGACGATGATATGATGATATGATTAATTTTCCAAAATAATTCTGTAACGAGGCTTTCCTGCTCTAAAAGCTTCAATTGCTTCGTTACAGTCCTTCATGGGATACTTGTTTAACCAAGGTTTAACATTATGCTTGGCTGCAAATTGAAGCATATCTTCAATCATACGGGGAGAACCAATCAAGGAGCCAACAAGAGCAATTTGACGGCAAGCCAAAGTCATGGCTGGAATACCACTTAATGCCTTCTCTGGGAGTGCGACCATAATAAAGTAACCATCTGTGTCAATTAAATCAAAGTACATCTTCCCTAATATTTTGAAAAAAAAAAGAAGGTTAAGACGGTTCACTATTTCATACACTATGTATCCTTACAGTCAAAGTCCTCAGAGATGTGTGTACAGAGGATGTGAGTAAAGGTACCAAGATGAGGCTTGATTTGTTCAGGATCACTGGTAACAACATAATCATCACATCCGAGTTCTTTGGCGTCATCACGCTTTCTATCAGAGCTTGAGAGTGCAACAACCTCTGCGCCCATTGCCTTTGCCCTATAAAAAAATCAGTAAAGAATTCATACACCTTTATATATTTATATATATATTTACCATTGTACACCAAAGTGACCAAGTCCACCTAAAATCATTCAATTCAAATAATTCTGAATTAGCAAATGGGCAGTTATTTCATGAAGAAATCTTGTTGTGGTTTACTCTGTACGGGATACTTTTTTTTTCCTTACATATATTGTTTACTGTTGGTTTCTATCTAACATAAATCTGTAATGATGAAAGAGAAAATCCCGTTAACTTATGTTAATGCCATTAGATGAAGGTAAACGACTAAGAGGAGAAGGTACCTCTTGGTTGTCAAAAATTCGTTATACTGTTAGGGGCTAACGAATCTTTAGTTTTTCAACCTGACAGTTTCCCCTGGATTTCTTTTTGGAACTAGCCACATTGGGGTGTCCTCACTGTCCACTTTAAAATAACGGATATTTTTCTTTTTTATTTATTTGAAAAAAAGTAAAGAGAAAAAAAAAATAAATTATATGTTATAAAAAAAAAAATTTTTGTACAGTTTGCTATGTAAGGTGCCAACCCGACGACAACCATTCCCAAATGGAGAACTTACCTGGCTCAACGGAAATTTCTGAAAACTACTCCTATGACACCTTTACTTACACAGGGTAACACCACAAACACCTAGGCTACAAGTGTGATACCTAAGTCTGACCATTTCTTTTCAAAAAAAAAAAACAGACATTCCTTTGGAAATATATATGATTGCCAAATATATTTTTTTTATCCCCATTTTGGTTGATAGGACGACAACAGCCAGTACTTTAACAACCATGACGATGGGCACAACCACGGTTACAGTTCGTATAGTTCCAACCACTATCTTAACCACAGCCACGAGTCTCACGACGGACAGAGCTCACATTTTTGACATTTTTCCCACTACTTTTGTAAACGGTCCCTGTCTCTTGGTCATGTATGTTATCGAAGATACGGAGACCTCTATTCAGAAAACCACCGATACGGCTATTCACCTCCATTACTAAATATATATATATATATATATATATATTCTCTCCACCATAAGATTACTTTTTCCCTTATATAAGTCTCCAGTAAGGGCGAAACAGAAGTTCTAAGGACTATTATACTGGTTGCTTCTACGACGATGAAAAAAGACACGACCACAGTGATGAATAAGAGGGAAATCTGCGATACCACAGTTACGAAAGTCATTCCAACCGCAATAACCATAACCAATCATAGAATCGTCAAAAAAAAAAAAAAAAAAAAAAAAAAAAAAAAA
>MU622260.1:306441-323397 GCA_025399235.1 Backusella circina FSU 941
GCTAGTAAACTTATAATGGTAGACCATAAAAATGGAACAATGTCGTAGAGAGACGACAAATCAAGGACAATAGGACGAAATAAAAGCTATAAGAAAGTTTCTTTTGAGAACATACCAATTGAATCAAAACGTCAGTTTTAGGTGTGAGGTCAGCTTACGAATTAGGTTAAATCTAAGTCTTTATTTAAGATCTTGAGGTTCATAAACTAGAAGGTTTTTTTTTTTTTTCGTTCCAGGTAAGCAACTTTCACATATATGCAAGGTGGTAGAAACAGCAATTCTTAAACTTGGTTGGTAGTTGGAACCAAGTCACTTAAAAGAAATGAAAAATCATACGTGCATAAAATTAAACATTTGTGGAATAAGACTTTGATCCCTCTGCTTTAGCTAATGATGAATGTATCTGTCTCTTACTTTTATCCAATTGAAAAAAAAAAAAAACTCCCCCAGAAAATAGATAGGAGATGGAGATAGAAATGCCAATTACAATGACGAGACTCAACAGCAAAATCACCACCATCAATAGAGATCAACGTGGTACATATCGCTCGCCGCTTTTAAAAAACACCAAGTCTAACGATGAACTTCCAATGTTCTTTATAGACTGAATTGGTATTTTTTTGGGATACTACAATAGGCTTTGTATTCTACAAAAAAAAAAAGATGGTATGGTTCTTTCATAATAACGTAAATCTCGATCTGTTTCAATTTTTTCAAAAAAAAAAAAAAAAAAATGGGAAACTAAAAAAAAACCGTAAGTTTTTGTGTTAAGGTGTATAATCAAACCTTTCGGCTGATTCTATATGTCTTTGTTTTCATCACAAAAATATTCGTATGTGAAATGCAAAGTTTGTTGACAAAAAGCAACAAAATTCTCACAGACCCTTATTGTTTATAGTTGTTTGTTCTGGTGACCCCATTTATCGTGTTACCACCTTGTCAGTTTTTTTTTTTTTTTTTGCTCTTCGGATCATGACATGAAAAAAAAAAAATTTTACCTAATCTAAAAAAGAAATAGAAGAGGAAGTTGAATATATACAAACCACTTTAATAAAAACAAAAGATCAAAGAGCTTTATAGAACGTGCTAAGTAACAGATATTAAAAACAAATATAAATATATAAAGTATATGTGGGTAACGATCATATCAGACCCCTGTTTAAAATCAAAAAAAAAAAAAAATGCATGAGCTTCTTTTAAACACAAAAGGTATTTCTCCCTTTTTTCTTTATTTTCCATTTAATAAAAATAATAATAAACTTGATGGTTGTGTGAATGGATAACTTTATTGTGTATATTCCGGCTTTTTATATAAATAGTATAATAAATATCCGTTTTTTTTATTATGTTAGTCTATGGAGAAAAAATTCGACAATTGATTTATTTCTTGCCCTATTTTAAGAAAAAATACTAGTTAATATCCCTTCTATAATGAAAATAATAATCTATACACATACGCGAGCCATGTTGATGGCACCATAGAGGGAACCAAGGACACCAGTACCGAGGACAAGGAAGGTGGTGTAGACAAAGATCTTGTCTCTAGGACCACGGAGGTACAAGAGGGTGTTGGAAGGAGCCTACATATACAACAATAAGTTAAATGATGCGTCGTTTCTAGTATTATTATTTTGTGTTCTTTACCTGGAAGAATCTCTGGTTGGCGATAACGTGGTTGGGTCTGGTAACAAGAGACATTTTTAAAAGTGTGAAAGAGTGGGGTGAAAAAGAGGCAAGTAAACAAAAAGCCAGATTATTTTTTTGAACATTTTTTGCAGGGCGGGCGTTAATTGAATTGGGTCGTGACGTCGGCCTTTTTATATTCACCGGGTTATTTGACTTTTAAAAAAAAGACATTTGGTAATTAATGCAAAGCTGTAACTGGTTCCACACAAGAGAGAGTTCCAAAGTGGATCAAATATAACCGAGTATTTCCTTTGTTGTAAAACAAAATGATGAATCGATAATTAATATAAGATCATAGAAATCACCCTCTAATTACTTCTCAACACGCATCCTAAACTTGGTTTCTGATCCAAATACAGTCAAAGTATTTATATTGAATGCTATCAATATTTTATTTTATTGGATTACAAAGTATAATATATTCTCCATTTTCCTCTTCTATAGATATATATTTATATACTATTAAATATTTAAGCTTTCTTTTTCATATTTACAAATACGATTGGGGGGGTAAATAAAAATATTATGAGCACACAACCTGAGAAATCCGTTTATTCGTAAAAAGCACTCTCTTTAACGAACTCGAACTATGCAATATCTCAGTAGCCTCCTCCATCAACTCGATCCCATGTATATTTCGAATATCCACTGTCTCTAAATACGTCAAATGCCTCGTCAAATCTAGCATCGTTTCCAGTTTCAATTTATTGCACCACTGCAATACAATATGTTTCAATTTTGGTAAGGCCCTTGCAATATTCATGACTGTCTGACGCTCCACCCAACTGCAAAACGAGAGATCCAGATAGACAATCTCGGATGAATCTATAGGACCCGTGAGCATACTATCCAAATGATGAGCACTGTCGATAGCAATGCAAGGACTGATCATGGTATTACTCAGGTCGAGTGTCATTAGATGCAGATGACTGGCGCGACCTACAAGTGAGAGGATATCGGTTGAGAGTTTACAGTTGGCCAAGAGCAGTTTATGGAGTGTGGGGAGGCTCTTGTGGATGACCTGATGGATGGTATTGGGGGAGAGTTGCATACAGTTGGAGAGGTTGACGCATCGCAGATGAGAAAGGTGAACAAGGGAGGCGAGCGATGTATCAGTGACATAGTGGCTGACCTCGGTCAGGTCGAGCTCGTGTATATAGGATTGTAACTCTTGGTTGATAATAATGAATTTTTTGAATTGATCTAAGGTGCCTATTTTGGGATGCTTATAGAGGCGTTGACTGCCGAATATGTGCCAAGTGCTATTTAGACGAGTTATTGTACAGAGATCATTGGATGATAGATGGTCGAAAATTTGGTTGATAATTTCCAATGGTAAATGGTGCATTATGGTTTTTTATAGTGGGTCATAAAGAAAGAAGGAAAGAAAAGGAAAATGGGGTTTTTTTTTAAAAAAAAAAAAAAAAAAAACTAAATCTCACACACAAAGACACTTAAGCATGAATAGCATGGGTTAAAAAAAAAAAAAAAAAAAGAGTTCCGATACAGAAGTATAAAAAAAGCTTGTTTTATTCATTGAAACTAATGTATGCCCGCTTACCTACTCATCAGATCTATGAATGAAACCAATTGAAAAGTTTTGTGTAAATATCATTGCAGGATGGTTCATTACTCTCATAAAGGAAGGCAGTAAAAGAGTCGATTGTGACAATGTCTTGACCAATTGCTCACAGACATTGTCTGGATATATCAGATGATCTGTTGTCTTGTCGTGTGACCACATTTTAATGTATTTGTTGGTGTGTTCGTTATCTTGGTTAAAGCAATCCAAATACATTACTTTGATGACTGTTGAGATGGGTCAGCAATGATGAACACTATAAACAATGTGCTATTTTACCTCGTTCACGCTTGAGCTTATCCGTGGAGTTATTATTATGAATGATATTTGTATCCCAATTAAATAACCAAAGCTAAATAAATATAAACAATACAGAATGAGCATTATTATGAATACTTTGCATCTGTAAGTATATATGAACACACTTACAAGACTATATATGCGTTCACTCTGTCGTCCTTGTATTAAAAAGCGATGCGTTGCATGTATCTTTGCCGCATTAATCAAATCACACACAAAAAAGTCTGTAAAGACAGGCTGTTCTGTTAACTGAGGTTTTACCTCAATACAATACTTGAATAACTTGAATGCAAGTAACTGCATTGTATTATCTAAATAAATAGATTTATCAATTTATCAATATAGATGTTCACACTTTATTTAGTATAGCACCTTTACCTTGCATTTCGTAATTCCCTTCGCCAAGAGGTTGATGACACTCTGAGCAGTTAATGGCAATCCACTTTGTCATTGTACCACGATTCCACTAAAGTTAAACAGTTTCATCAATTAGATATATTTGTAATAAGATATGTAAATGTATGACATGGTAGTAGCTTGGTATGTTGGAAATAGGCTTACTCCAACCAAACTGTTAAATGTCATTTTTGATCTTGGATTCTTAGTATCGGGCAACAATGATATCTAACGCATTGTCACCCTTCTTGAAAATCCGTATTTATTGTATATAAGGGGGGAGGGGGTTACTTACATTGACACGACCAGCCACAATAGTATCATCTTTAATAGTACCTGCTATCAGATTCCTTGGATGCAATAAAAAGTAAGTGGTTCCTACAAGCAACAAATCCTCTTTGGCCAGAATGGGTCTCAGCCTTTCCCGGTGTTCCTCTGGTTTCTCTTCATGACAAATCCAGCACTCGACAAGCTCATACCAATGCTCAGACGGTAGATCCTTAATCTGATAACTGACGTCATTAATAAGATCCTGGTGACAGTGAAAACACGCGAGTCCCTTGAAGCTATTCTCTTTGAGGATTTTGGAGGACCACCACTCTTGGACTTCTACCTGCTGTGACCTAAGCTTTTGTGGGGGTTGGGATAGATTTAGTTTGATTTCCCAGGTATTGCCTCCACTTGGAGGCTGGGTAATCACGAGATCTTGAGTGTGAACTGAGAGCCCTACTTGATTGAGATCAGCAACGAGCTTGTTTTCAAGAATCAACGTGTTGTTGACTATTTGAAGTTCTTCAGCTACGTTACAGTCTGTGTCAAGGGAGAGTGTAACACGTAACGCGTTGATGTTACCGAGCTCTTCAGCATAAAAGGAGGGCATATTGAATAAAAAGGAAAAGAAAAAGAAGAAGAGAAGAGAGAGAGAAAAAAAAAAAACTTTTTTAACGTGTTCCGGAGTGTAAAAATATATATACTAGGTTTCTTTTTTTCTTTTCTCTCTCTCTTTTAAAAAAACACAATGCAATCACTTAATGTTCAAAAACCTTCCAAGAATAACAAGGCAGCAGCCCCCGATCCTAAAAAAGTAAAGCTACTCTTTGATTACAGTGGAAGTGCAGACGGAATCGATACCAATCTACTCATTCTCTTACACGGACTAGGTAAAAGTGAACTGAACTCTTTTGCAAGTTAAAGTGGGTCTTCTAATTCTATTATATATATAGGTGATTCAAAGACACCCTTTACAAAGTTAGGACAGCAGTTAAAATTACCTCAAACTGCTATTCTTTCTGTCCAAGGCACTGAACCTGTGCCTTATATGGAGGGTTGTAATCAATGGTTCCCTAGCTTTGATATGTTGACAGGTGAATGTAAGTTCAGCATAAATTTAAATCAATTGGTATATCCATACATAGCTAACATTTAATAGTATTGACACCTGCCAGTCCAGAGCGTCTAAAGGGACTCTTCCGTACACGTAAACTAATGGATGAGCTTATTGAACACCTTATCCATCACTCTGGATTCAATCCCTCCAATATATTTTTATTTGGCTTCTCACAGGGTGGCACAGTGGCACTAGACACTGTTCTCTTCGGTCAAACAAGGAATCTGGGTGGTGTTGTGAGTATTAGTGGTTATCTATTGGAAGAACAGAGAGCAGATCGTAAAATAGGCGATGGTTACGCTGGTTACATTCTAGTGACGCAGGGAGAGAAGGATCCAGCCATTGGAAATAAAACAGAGGCAGAGAAAAGGGTAAGATAATGACAAAAAAAAAAAAGTAGCACAACAGAGAGTAAGCTTATTATTATTATTATTATTATTATTATTTTAGTTTAAAGCCATTGAAAGACAGTGTGCATCCTCTGCTTCACTTGAACAGATATTTATTTCAAATAAGGGACATACAATGCCAGCAGGAGAAAGAGAATGGAGATTGATACATACTTTCTTTGGAAAAAATATGCCAAGAAGAAATATGCAACTTGAAAACATGTCTGATGTTTATCTTGTCAATCAATGACCCCATCCATCACCAAATACACGACAGTTTTTATTAAACTTGTGATTTACATTGCACCATTTGTCGTAGAGTAGTCTTGCAGCATTTTTACCCGAGATTGTTTGTGTTTCCATTGTCTAGAATGTATTTAAGTATTTTTATATATAAATGATGTATTTTTTTTTTTTGTTTACCGAAATAAAGGTTTCAAATGCACCAGTATAAATAATGCCAGACTCATCTTCATCACTTGCCTTTAAAATAAAGGGTGCAAATGTATTTTCATCTTGAATGGGATAGAGTCTTGGAAAAGCATGCCATGCTTTATGATAGACCCAACTTCTGTTAACAAAGAGGGTATCCAATTGGTTATCTGTTAGTTTTTCAGGTGAGAATATCTTGATGACAGTTTCACCATTTTCAAGGTATCGGTGCTCAGAGAAGGTATTGAAAAAGGCGGCACCTCCCTCAAAGTGCTCAACTACAATAAAATTAGTATATATATATACATAAACCTCCTCCCTTTTTTTCCATTTTACCTAGTGGTTCACCAGTAGATACAATAAAGCTCGGTAAATGCTCCAAATCTCTACCAAAGAAGGCTGGATTAGAATGACCCGCAACCAGTGTAACATGTACTGTATGATAATCACGATGGTGCTGTTGTGTATTGAAAGGGAATTGGATGCCTGTCTTGTGCAATGGGGTAGCCACAACAACTTCATCAAATATCTGTGCATCTCCATTGGAGGTCTCTACGATATAGCGTGTGATGTCATTGCCATCCACGTCAATCTCGGTGATGTTGGTAACCGAGGTGACGGTGGTCTCGAGCATAACGTTGGCACCGGAGCGTTGGGCAAATTCTTCAAAGATGCGATAGTTGCCAGATTCAACGGCCCAGGTACCATGACCTGCTTCCATTGAGACCTATTATACATATTTATTATATATGTATTTCTTTCATTACAGTATACAGACCTACCATCACTGCAAATACGTGTAGGATATTGAGATCCTGACAATAGTTACCTCTTGCGGCTGTTTGAAGCACTTCATGCACAAAATTCTCATTAATACCTTGTTGTTTCAGATACTCTGCAGCAGTTTGATTAATATAGGCCGTGAATCCCAAATCCTCCACCATCTTTTCAACACTCTCATAACCACTCTGTTGATCATAGATGGCCAGGAAGCGTTCAACAGAACTCTTTTGATCACGTGTAAACTAAACAAGATGTGCCAACTTCAGTATATATGTAATGAGGGGGTACACTTACTTTTTTTTTTGTTACCTTTAAAGTGGTGAATCCGTATCTCCAAAACGCCTTTACTTTATTCCAAAAGCTCCCCGTATCCTCCAAAAGAAACTCATTTCCGTCCCATACACCCAATCCAGGTCGATCCACACTCTTATCATCCTCAATAGATGTCAACCTCGTACGCTTCAGGTTAAACTTCTCCGTGGCCATCATCAAGTGTTTGTTTGCCTCTACAAAGATAGAGGCACCCAGTTCAATGATACCCAGGGCCGGATCGCCTTTTATGGGAACGGCGGTGCTGCGTCCACCGATATAGTTGTTGCGCTCAAAGAGCGTTGTGGTGACATGGACATTGTTTTCGCGTGGAAAGACATTGCTTAACCAAAAGGCTGTGGACGTACCAGAGGCGCCTCCGCCTTTTTTGTTTTTATTGTATGAGAATACACGTAAGCTCATTTTTTTTTATATTTTATATATCCAAGTTTGTTTTGTTTTGTTTTGTCTTTTTTACCTATGATGGCGACTGTCTTCTCAATGGGTGGATTGCTACTTTGAAGCACCTTTTGATAAGGTGCTCTGTCAGCAGAGACGACAGATAAGAGCAAGAGTGAGACCTGTAACAGAGTCAACTTCATTTTTGTTATTGGTTTGAAAAATAAAGAGAGTGTGAAAAGAGAGTCTGTCTGTTTGCATAATATTTTAAGCAAATGAGGTTATGTAAAGGTCATGTGTTGTTGATTGGCTCAAAAAAAAAAAAAAAAAAAAAAGCCAGAGGCGTAGAATGCAATAGAAAATACAGTCAATTGAGAGATATCACTGCTTATAAGTAGGGGCCTCCAAAGTGTATAGAGGCATTTTGCATTATCACCAATTGATGCTAAACTGTTATCAATGGATTGGCACTATAATCATCTGCATAGAGAAGATATTTGTTGACACTCGTTCACTTTTACATAAACTGGTTAAATAACCCCAAATTTTCATTAAATAAAGGATCAGAATTATCTTTCTCATAATTTAAATAACTTGTCTATTATGTTTTGCTTATCTTATTTCACTATTTCTCTTTTATTATTTGTATTCCACACTAAGGATTCAATTGATTCAAACAATAGAATGTTATATATTTACTTTGGTTATTCTTCTTTTACCTGTTTATATATCTGATTCAACAAGTCTTTTGTCATTTACCTTTGTCAGTTATTTATACATCCACACTAAGAATCAATAAAGATTCCAACAATAGGATTATAAATATGAGTTATCAATTATTGATCTTATATCATCCACAATAAGGACCATCTAGATTCTAACACTAAGATATAAAAGTTCTATCTGACTCAATCCTTTATTAAATACGTATATTTTTTATTTAAACATTAGTTCATATTAATATTTACACTATCTATCCTTGAGATTAGAAATTTCAGGCTATTGGTTTTCCCATTGTATATTTTTGTATTATAATCATAAAAACCACTTGGTTAGCAATCGTATAGCTTGGTGATCACTTAACAAAACATTCTTAAACAAATAAAACTGATTCGTTTTATTGTTTTTTCAAGAAATTGAGAAAAAATAAGAATTGTATAAATAAATAAAGACAATCAATAGAGTAGAGAGTCAAAGTGTGCAAGTATGTTTTAAATACCATGACATGAATGGAAGCACCAGTAGGAGCCAAAAGAGCATAGAGTAGAGATCAGAATAGTAGACGAGTAGATGATGATATGCCCTAGCATAACCAAGAAGAGAAATATATAAAAAAACAAGCGAGTAACCCACTAAATAAACATTGATGAAATTATAAAAACTTTCGACGTCGGATAATCTATTGGAGAGGATTGCAGCAGCCGGCCAGGGACATAAGGTAGAGTAGAATATGAACGACCCCAGGTGGTAAGAGGAAGGAGGAAGAGAACACGAGCATAGCTTTTCAATTTTAAACTTAAAATAGGGTTCGTACACAATAAAGAAGCTTGAGCGTGACAAACGAACAGAGAATGGCTTGGATATCTTGGAAATTGAAGTTAAACTCTCTAAAGCGAGTCTTTGTGATGTTGAAAATAGAGACGACTTGCAACAGTGATATGACAAATTCAATGAAATCAAGAAAACATTGCGAGATTTCTATTACAGTCCATCAAGAATAAAAGAAGCACGCCATTATGAGCTGCAAAAGCAAGAATGCCTTAACAAATTGTGTTCAGATGAACGAAGGTATATCTCTGGTGAATCAAAAAAGAAGACTATATTGTTTGTTGGTGATAGAGGTTATGGGGTTGGATCTCGAATTAAAGGATTCTTAAAGTTTGGAGGCAAATAGAAGCCAAAGAATCACAGCTTGTATACATCTGTCTGTATCACAAATGAGAGCAATACTTCTTAGACCTGTCCGTTTTGCTTTGGAAAACTATTCCACCCAGTTACTGTTATCGAAAAAGACTGCAAAATAAAATAAAATGAAATAAAATCAACTAATGATAAATTTGTCTGCCACAGTCCAGAGTGCATTTCGGTAAAATGAAATCAATCACGCCACAGACGCGATCAAGTTTCCGCCTTGGTAGTCAGTCTATTGGGTCTTGGTACTCTCATTCTGGGAGACACTTTTCCCGAATTAACCACGAATATTAGTCAATCCTACACTGAATTTCAACAAAATGCTCTATCCTTCCTTAAAAGAAGCGATAGTCGGCTCACCACCGATGATGGTCATACGCACTAGTATTGGTAATATATTTTTATCTTTTGAAGGCTTGTATACTAAAATCTAACTTTTTTCTTTCAATTCTATTCATAAATTTCTACTCTTTCATTTGGTAAATCTTAGATGTTAGTAACCCCATGTGGGTTATCTTAATAATTTATTAATTTATAACCAGACTACTTTACCTTATGCCATTTCAATATATCAAAGTGACATTAAATAGCTGCACAGATCTGTATGACACGCACCAACATTAACCCATTAATATATTTGTGCTAGTTGTTTTATGTATTTTGAATCAAATCGATCGACTCTGTTTTAATCTGATGATCAGACCCTGCTTATATAACAAAAAACACTCTGTTACTCTATTTGACAATGCGCATTTAAGATACGATACTTTTGTATGATAACTTTTATTTAATAAATATAATTGACTACTCTAATTATATACTCTAATTATTCTTTACATTCTACATCACACACTTTCTTTTTATGTGGTATAGTTGGTGTTCTCTCTATAATAGAACACATAAGACCCATTGTACTACAAAATAGAAATACATACATTGTGCTTTTAATACTTTTGAGATATATCCATTGAAGAGAGTGAAGGACATCTTGAGAGGTGACAAGGTGGACCTTGACATAGCTATAGATGGCACCAGAATCGATGATGGATTCATAGATGTGTGGTTGTGAGAAGCGGATATTCTCAAGATTGAGTAAAAGTTGAGTTTGTAGTAATGATAAAACAATCGCTGTACAGACTGTTCCTGAAAATATGATGATGCATCGAACGAATCCCAAGGCGGTTGCTACTAGTTTTGGATCCTTTTGTTCGAGTATCAGTTGTGCAGATACCGCTGCAGATTGACCGCAGAGACCGATGCCAATTCCGTATGTGATCATGCAGACGATTTGAACACCGATGCTAGTGTCAATACCTTGTACATATATGAGTGAGATGGATCCAATGACTGTGAACAGGTTTCCAGTAACATTACAAATCTAAATAATACTATTTTAATTATAAATGGTTCACAACTATTTTTTTAAAATCAAAGAATTATATCAATTTTACTTTTGATGATCGAAATAGACGTGTAATTTTACTCTGAGCTATATTTGTCAAAATATAGCAAACTGTGGATGGAATAAGACGAAGACCTGCTTCGGTTGGACTGGCATTATAAACAGATTGATATAGAATGAATGCAAATAGCTCAAAAAAGACATATTGTGATCCATTCAGAAAAACCTGAAGATAGGCTAAACCCAATCGTACATCAAGTATAATCTCGGATGGAAACAGTGGCATGGAGGATATAAAAGATTCAAACAGAATAAATAGAAGTGTAATAATTGCAGACCCTACAAGTAGTCCAATTACAAGTGGAGATGACCAAGAGTAACTCTTGGACAGACTTCCCATATTCACACCTATTAGAAAGAGAGTGACAGCAATGGTGATAAGAATGATACCAATGGGGTCGATTCGTGTAACTAGGGCTTTCATGTTTGTTTTGGATAGTCTTTGCTCAGGTTTGATAGGAATGTCTAATAAGAAATAGAATATGGCAAAGACGGGGGCAGATAGAATTGTTGTCAACTAGTTAAAAGATGAAAAAGGGTGTACGCTTATGAGTATGATGTTGCTTTTTTTTTTTGAAAATGCTAATAATAATAGAAAATACCCAAAAAATACATCGCCAACTCAAATAATCTGTTATGTTTAGTAGAATTATAACTTTAGAACTATAAATTTTCAATGTATTTTTTTTTTCATACCAACAAGGATTCCACCAATAACTATTTTTATATATCAATGAACAATGTATAACTATCAATATGTATAGATCGGGATTGTTTTAAACTTACTTGGTGAAATGACACATGTAACTCCATAAGCTGTGAAACTAATTGGTTGGTACTTTATACGATCCTCCAAACTGAATAAATCTAAGAGTAGACTTCGAAAGATGAGTAAAAAAAATACGCCCATTTTTTTTTTTTTTGCCTTTTCTCAAACATTTCCTTACCAACCATTACTATAACTAGAAGCTAATAATACACTATTCGTTAGGATTTTTAAATGCATGAAATAGAGAGTGATGTATAAACCTACTGATTGACATACACCAACAGAGATACCTATGAAAGCCGACGTATTAATAACTTGGCCATTGTACACAAAATAAAATCGAATTACCTTGAAACACACGACATAAAATGAGCATGCTACTATTCACTGAAAATCCGCATATTAAGCTTGTGAGAAAGAGAAGAAAGACCATAGAGATTAAAACTCTTCGTCTATCAATAATAATAAAAAAACTGTATTCATAAACATAATCTTCATTGCTATGATGTAGTTACCTCCCCAGACAGTCTGATATTCTCACCGCTATTAGTTGAAATACAGCTATATATTGTATGTTAATACATTAACAGTGTCTATATATATGTATATATTTATTTATAAATACCCACTTGATGATAATAGAAATGAAGTCAAGTACTATAAAAAAGAGACAGGTTAGCACTTTTTCTTTTAAAACAAAAGTGATTTATGCATCGCACCCAACTCATATTTTTGGAATCATGGAAATCTAGATAACAGACATATAATAAGTACATATATTTATATTTAAAAAAAAAAAAAAACATCTGTTGTATAGTTTGGATCATTTTTACCATAAGCTACTCGACCAATGGCTGGACCAATTGCTACATCTGTATTATTTGCACAGCATACACACAGTGCTAATCTATATGAAAAATTTCAATTTGTGATATCTCATCTATTTTTTGGTATGAACTCTACCCTATTAACAATCTCCTTTTTGCTTTTGAATCTGTTTCATGTAATGTCTTAACACTTTTTTCTGACGGATCATATCTTTCTTCAATATTTACGAATGTCATGTCACTATTCATGCCTATAGCTTGTTTTTTCGGAGAATCCTCTTTATCTATCATTCTTTAAATATTGTGATTGATTGTATATAGCTATCAAAAGAAATGGATCAATGTAACAGTTTTTTTTTTTTTTTTAAAAAAAAAAAAAATGAAAGAAAAAAGGTCCTTTTTTTTTCTATCGCAGTAGATGGTACTCTATATATTCATTTTTTTTTTTTTTACTCCTTTTTTTTTTGCCCGGAATATCCCTTGTCGCTCTTTTCTTGACTTTTTCTTTTTATACTTAAACGCTTTGAAGATCTTAATTTGTTACTTAACTAGCTGTTTCTTTCCTTTATTTTTAATACAATAACTTATATGTATTTTAAAACGATAAAATGAGTTAAAAAAAAACAATGCATCGTTATTTTACACAAATGTTACTATAGGATAGCATTTACTCAGTTTTCAACCTAATGCATAAATCAATTTGAAGTGTTTATTGTCTTGTTGTCATTATGGGATTAATCTTTTTTTTTTTTAAGGAACAAAACATGAGTTTGAACTAAAAAATATAAAATTAAGATTTTAGATGATTTGTTTTCTCATTCGAGGTACTATGAATCAACGTTTGTGTTTTTTTCCTGTTTGCGTGTTTGAAGACTAACTCCGCGAGAAAACCAGTGCTTGATACCGTACATATAATATGCCGCCAAAAGCATTTTCTCTGAAATGTTTGTAGAAATTCTTCTCTTTAAGACTGCATACAGCTTTTTTTTTTAGAAAATCTTGATAAATGCTCCTCTATTTAGGATAATAATATAAATCATTTATTGATCATTTCTGTTTTTCTTTTTTTTTTTTTATCTTTAAATAACGTATTAGCGTTGTACAAAATATTACTTTCTTTTTAAATGAATTTTACAAACACCAATATAACCTTCATTTTATTAAATAACTCTATTATACCTACACATAAAAATACATAAGGATATGTTACCCGCCAATAACCGTAAACTATATTTATCTCCTTTATAATTATATATATATAAAGGAAATATTCAAAGGATAAACTAATGCAAGAGAATGTTCGGTGTATGAACGCTTTCCAAATTTGGATGTCGCTTATATTTAATATTAGCTCTCCTTCAACCCTAGCTGTATCCCTCAACTTTATGCCCAAACCAAGAGAATTACCGAGGCAAATCATTTAAAGTCATTCGTTTGAAATTTTTCTAGACCAAACAATTTTTCGATTCAACTTGTTTGTTAATACAGTATATAAATAGACTATGACTGAAAAGTATATCATACCCCTACGCTACACTATGAGAGGTATAGCTAAGACATACTTTTACGCTAGCAATACCTCTCCTCTTCCGTAGATATTTGTTTATATGCACTTCAAATAACTTTGACCTCATTACTAACTCCATTATTAGCACTCTCTTTTACTAGGACGATTAACTTTAAAATTGAGTCAGTTGTATACTCTAATATAATGGATGATCCATAGGAGTAGTACTACATTGAATATATTTTTTACAATTGCACTATTTTCCCAAATACATATTTTTAAACGGTTTGTACTGTGTAAATTAAGTCAACTACTTTTTTTTTTTTTTTTTACACAGCCTTTATGTTACTTCTTCATTATATCTAGTATATTGAATTTATTTTATTTTGACTCTTAAAAGTAAGGGGTGAGCTTAAGTATGAGCAAATGTAAAAAGTTATTTTAACTGAACTAAAAAGATGATCTGTGATAATGAGATACAAATTTATTATGAAAACAAGTAAATAAAAAAGTACTTTCGCTGTTTAACAAGTTCAAACAATAAGTAAAATATTGTATGTATGCCTAGCATATGATTTAATCACGCTTGACTCTGTCTTTGGTGACTTTTCTCCAACAAATATACCTTGAACATTTTAATATAATTTCCAAATATAATATCTTAAAGCTAATTGCTATAAATCAAAATGCTTTATTTATGACTCATATTACTTTTCATTATGTCTAGCATCTTCTACAACAAGAAAGTGCAGAAACTAAACATTTTGATACTGCTAGCGCTATATATTATTCAGCCATCGATAGACTCTGTTCCTTTACTTTTCTTCACTTCTCCTATTTTTGGTATATTTACAAATATAGAACATAAAAGAGCTATAATACTTGCTGCAATAGGGACATATAGACTCAGTGATATACTCTTAAAGTATATTGAATTCAAAGTACCCCGAATCAGGTCGTCTTTAATCAAACCAATTTTTACGTAGTTTGTGATAGCGTCTGTAGCAATGATACTCTGGTAAACATTTGGCGCCGTTTCATGCACTGATTCCAGATTTGTTTTGACCCCCACTTTGATTATGGTTAAGAAAATAGCAGCACCAATGGTGACGCCCACTTGTACTAGAAACCGAATAAGCACCAAACTAGTAGCGATCATCTCGGGTGCTTTACTTTCCAGGACTAATTGAGACGCAATCAAGGTGGACTGGTTAGTTTGACCTAATCCAGCTGTAAACAGAATCATAAAGCCAATTTGTACTCCAACATTTGAGTGTTCATTTTCAACAAATGCCAGTAAAATAGTAGCCAATACGATAACTATATTGCCTGTAATAATCGCGGGCTATTAAAGTGGTGTACTTACAAATTAGTACAAGGTAAGCTATGCAAATACAATATAAGAGTCACCTTGGGGGTTTTAAGTTTTTTTACAATACTTGGTTGAGCGATAGTAGAGATTATAAACATGACGACTGCGGGAAGAAGCTTCAAGGAAGCCCCCGTTGGTGTATCGTTAAACACCGACTGATATGTTATAATTGGTGTCAGAATAAGGGTAATGTAAAAAATACCATTGATGAATTGATGAATATACAACAATGCCATATCTCTGTCAGTAATAATTCTTGAAGGAAACAAAGGCGCTGAAGACACAAATTTTTCGTATAGAATAAACACTAGGCCCAACACAGAGGCGGCAATCAACAATCCAATAACAATGGGGGAAGACCAGTCATATTGCAACGCTCCACTTCCAAAATTCATACCAAGTAAAAGCCCAGCGATCCCAATCGCAGCAATGACGCAACCTCCAAAATCAATACGAGAAAAAAGCGTCTTTAAATTTTTAGGAGAGACTTTTTGTTCTGGTTTTGTTGGAATTTCTAATAATAGATAAATAATGGTAGCTACTAATGCTGCAAGAATAGAATTGAGCTATAGAATGATTTAGGAAATGCTATATTTGTATATAAAAAATGATAATTACCCAAAATATATATCTCCAAGATAATTTGTCTATTTGTATGAATGAGTAACCACCAGCAAAACAAAATATATATAATGACTTACCAGAAAGTACACCCGCTATGACTTTTAAGAGTAGATAAATACATATTAAAATAGAGTTAACATATATTATCTTATCAGCACTTACTAGGTCCTACACTAGAGGCAAGTCCAAATGCGATATAATTATTAGACTGATATCAAAAGACTTGGATGTGTTGTACAGCGTTGTTATTCCGCATGGAAAATATAAAATCCATTTTACCATGTGACTTTCCGTGATAAAAAAGTGAGAAAAATCCTTATGTATTCTTAGGAAGGTCATTCAATAATATAGAAACGCAGTTTATTACTCTTATCTAAGGCCTTTGGAATAGAACAACTTGTTTACTAATCTGATTTTTGTTTCTTGGTATTTTTTTTTTTAGATTTTCCTCTTTTGAAACAAAAATCAGTCGGGAAAAATAAAAATATCAGTATCCCTGTGCGTTCTACAGATCTATTTTTGTGTTTGTGAGCTACACGGAAGAATTTAGCATTTCTCTTTCCTATTTCCTCCTTACTCTGTGGTGTCAATTCTAATAGATACACATTTACAGCCGAGAGTTAGTTTTTTATATATCTTTAGCTGCCTTATGATTATGATATCGTCTGTTTCAATAAGGAAGACAAAAAAACTTTAGCAAATAAATAAATTCATGCTGGTAATCAAAAAATAAGTTGCTATAAAGTGAATTATGCAATCAAAGTATGCTTTAAAAGTAATTTATTCGATATAAACCATTTTACTTTACAAGCTAGTCCATT
>MU622260.1:324007-341923 GCA_025399235.1 Backusella circina FSU 941
ACTTTAACATGTTTACGCGATTTGATGGGCTTACTGAAAAAAAATCAATATGTCACTATAAGATAAACATTGCATGAAAACTGCATAAACCTGAAATGTTAGCTTAAAAAAATGATGCGTGAGTGATTTTTTTAAGGCTAGTGTTCCGGGCATATGCAGCTTTATTTTTATTTTTGGACTGATTATAAGCCAATACATCATGGAGACTACTATGTGTAAGAACAACGTTGCAAAATCTTTGATATACATCGTAAAATGGATTTTGCATTTAAAAGGTACTCAAAAGTAAGAGGTTGAATTCCATCCATTATGTGAGATTTTACGATACAGAATAAAGTAATAAACAAAAATAAAGAAGCGAGTCTCTAGCTCTCGTTTATTAGAGTAAGAATATGAAAGAGAGCTCATAGTAAATACAAGAAAACATTTAAATAATAGACTAGATGAATATGTGGTACAATATCGAATAAGTACTACAAGAGGTAGTAATAAGATCAAGACAGAAAGTAAAAGTGCATTTCGACAAATATGTCAAATACGACACACTACATGAACTAAAAATTCAGATATGACTATGTTTTTATGGACTATGTGTGGCCGAAAAATAAAAAAACTACAAAAAAAAAAACCAAGGATACTGAGTACGAATATAAGAGGAATTGATGCCGTGTTTAGTCTAATGTGTCTGATCCACCTGCTTCTTACACACCAGTTTCAGGCAATATATATATTTACTATAGAGTACTTATTTTATATGGGTCAACTATCTTATCTTGTAAAAATCATAAGAATCAATACATCCTCATGTGACCGCTAGTAATAGATGCATAAAAAGGAATATACATCTTATTAATTAGTGTTTTGTAGCTATGTTCTTTATTACTCTTATTCTTATTATTATTACTGTGTACTTTGTTGTTTCTTTACTTGTACTCCATTCTTATAACGATGGAAAAATATGTTTTATATTCTGGTTATAAAAGATTAAACCCTCTTTTTTAGATAAAGTAGATATATATATTCATGGAAGAAAGGAAACATAAACTGGTGGCTTATTATTTACAAAGATGAAGTTGTTGCTGAATGTAGTTGCATATTGCGGCATATTACCGCAGTAACTTATTTGTGTATAAAAGTAATTATTTTTGTTGGTCACTATTTTCTTCTATGTTGGCTTCTTACTAATTAGTCGCTTTTACGCATCTACGCTTTTCTATCGCCACCCCACACATTTGCCTTTTTTTTTTTTTCGTTCTTATCGTTTTTTATTTTTCGTCTTCTATTGTCTTTATCGCTGTCATAGCTTTTTCTTTTATCGTCTTTTCTCTTATCGCTGATTATTTCACGCATATCACAAATGTTGCTACCTGTCCAGCCTGACGTAACAATTCATTTAATCAGAATAAATTGAATACTGTTTACTCATTATTAAATCACTTTACTCTATTCAGACTGCCTTATCCGAGTCCTCGGACTCTCAAGTCATCATGCTTCAACAGCAAGTCGAGGAACTCAAACAAAGATCCCAAATCACAATATCATCACGTTTGTGCTACTGTCATCTGTGAAAGAAAAGAAAAGGCAGAGCTATGGACTCTATTGAATAAAAGATTGATAAATATTAATAAAGCCAACAAAGCTCTATTTGATAACCAGAAAGAAGTGGCCAAATTGACAAATAAGAACGAGTTCCTGAGAGAATCAGTTCGATTGTGTGGAAAGCGAAAGCGAGACGATGATGATGATGAAAACGGCCCTTCTTCCAAAAAATAATTATGTTTGTATTATCAAGCATCAACAATGATGCTTGTATGAAAAAAAAAAAAATGCTACTTTATGAACAAAATAAATTATATGAATATTACTAAGAGATATACCTTGAGTGCATTATTGAGTACTAACAATAAATAAATAAACTTTTAGTGTATAAAATAAATACTCACAAAGCCAAAGTCTAAAAGGGGAATAATTTCTGCATTTAAATAACATTATTTGCCTTTGTATAAATAATTTATAAAATACATTAAAACAACTTTTATTCAGTCATTGGAATATCATCCGCTATACGTTTGGGAGTATCCGGTATCCTTACAAATACAGAACAGAAAAAGGCAATAACTGTACACACCACAATAGCATACGATGTCTTTGATAAACTGTCTAAATAAACCTGCTTGAAAATATGTTTTACCGTCTCGTCCTGAATCGTATTCATCTCTGAAAAACTTTCTAGAGACTTTCCCTCCAACATGAGATCAAAAAGGTGAGACTGTGTACTATGCAAAGTACTTAGCTCATGTCTCATAAATGTTCTTAATAGAGATATGAGAACTGAAAAACCTATTGTAGATCCAATCAAAATAAAAAACCGGGTAAGTCCTGCGGACCGTGGAACAAGTTTTGTATCTTTTTTCCATATTACAAGCAGAGCACTCATTCCTATTGCTTGACCATACAGACCTAAACCATAACCAAATAGCATGACAAAACCAATTTCCATACCAAGACCTGAATATATGGTTTGTACAAACATCGTCAAAAGAGTAGAAAGCAAAACGAATAAATTCCCAGCAATGATGCAACCCTATAACACACGTATTATGATGTCGTTACTAATACACATTGCAATAAGCTATACCTTGGGACATTTTATTCTCTGCGTGATCATGCGCTGAGTTACATTACCGAGGACAATACAGACCACTCCAGGTACTATAACTATACCTGCTATAGTAGGTGTAGCATCATACACATTTATTGATCTAAATGCTGTAAACATGATCAATTGGATACTGTATACTCCATTCGTGAATCCTAGGATGTAAAGCAGAATCATATTCCTATCTGCAATAATACTTGATGGAAAAAGTGGTATTCTTGATACAAACTTTTCATAAAGAACAAGCATCACCCCCATTATGCAAGAACCAATAAAGAGACCAATAACAAGTGGCGAAGACCATCTATTCAGTGTACTCCCAAGATTAATACCAAACAAAAGCCCTAAAATACTCATCACAAGCAAAACGCATCCAAAGAAATCTATTCTTATAAAGAGCTTTTTTGGCGTTTCTGAGGAAAGCCTTTGCCCATCTCGGATGGGAATATCAAGGAGAAAATAAAATATAACTAGTACAGGAATAGCGTAAAATGTATTAAACTTTGAAGAAAAAAATATTAATTAAAAATATATAAAACCAGTTGGTGAGTGCACTCACAGCAAATATCCATCTCCATGAGCCATAATCTTTTTTTTTTTAATTGTCAGTAAAATAAAAGAGATAGTAACAGCATTATTGAACACCTACCACAAAACAATCCACCAAGAACTAATAGTTATCAGTACAGAAGAGTAAGCATGAAGTTTATTTACTAATAATCGCAAAAAAAAAAAGTGCTTACAGGGTCCAATGATACGGGTAGCATTGAGAGAGAAGAAACTTATGGGTTGGTACTTCCTTCGTTTTTCTTTAGGAAATAAATCTAACCGACAAAGAGTGTCAATACTAGTATATTTCATCTATAATTTTTTTTTTCAACCTGCAAGCACAGCGGATGCCAACTATTAAAAAGAAATGTATGATTAACTTGTCATATTTTGCTTTATTTTGAAAAACTTACCACCATAGATACACCAGCAGCACATCCTAGTTGGTAATGTGTAAATATTAAACAAAAAAAAAAAAAATGAATATACGATCATCTACCTTGTATTACTCTAATTGCAATAAACATAGCACTGCTTGTAGACAACTCACAGATTAAACTTGATATTGCAAGTAATATGACTCCACCGAGGGCAGTTCTCCGCCTTTTGATTGTTTTTTAGTACCATATATTCTTTAGAATTTGGCAAAGCTTACTTTCCAAGACACCTTGACATTTTGACTGCTATCAACTGGAAAATACCTATCAAGATGATTTAGAAACGCTATGGTTAAATAGTTTTAAAATGGCTTCCTCTTACTTGAAGATAGTAGAAACGCTGTAACATACTATGATATATGTTAACGTATTTTTTAAAATGAAGCATAAATGAAACATAAACTAAATTACCCAACTTGTGTTTTTAGTATCTCGGAAATCTATACTTTGAAAAAAATTCATATAAAAGATTGGTTTATATTATTATTATTTTTCTTAATCCATGCTATGAACGCTATTACCATGTGCAATTCTAAATAAATAAATAATAATAAAAAACCCCGAAATAAAACATATTTAAAAAGTGAACTACTTTTACAAATTGACTATTGGTACCTTCCGATTACAGGACCCATTGCACCCCCATTAAATTTTGCGCAGCTGGAGCATAGCGCTATTCTGTAATATATTCATCAGTATTTTGCTTTAATTCGTAAGTACTGGGTCGTTACCCTGTTAATAATATTCGACGTTTTACTGTAGATTCAACTACCGATTTCTTTTTGACAACAGCTTCCACGTCTACGCTATCACTGCTCGTTTCTGCTTTTATTGTTATCACTTCTTCAACTTGTGTTGCTTTTTCTAGGTTCCCTGTTTTAGATTCTGAATCAAAAGGACCACTTTCATTTGATTCACTCTTCAACATTTCTTAATATGTGATTAAACTCGAAAAATATAATAAAGAAAACGAGAAGCACAATTAATATAAGAAGAGGGGCAAAAGAATATTTTTGAAATCACTTTTTAAAAGAGCATGAATATATACATTTCTGTCCTCTCTCTCCTGGATATTTACATTTCCTGCATATATTTAAACTCATCACCACCTTAAATTGTCATTTGATTACACTTTTCAGCATATTGTAAATACAAAAATGAGCCTATAGTTGTGTTTGGTTTTGTCAGAAATATCTATAGATTATCAATAAGTGTTTGAATCATCGAAGAGTTCAATGAATTTAAAAGTACTTCCTATCATTCTTTGTTATTAAGTTTCTGTTTCTGAAAGGCGGGGTTGCAAAGAACGTAAATCTTTTAGAGGTTATTGGAACGAGATTACATCTACAATCATGGTAACTAGATTACATGTTGTTCTCTTGTTTGCTATATGTATATATGCACCCCTTAGAATTGTTATACAAAAAAAATAAAGGAAAAGGAGAATGAAAAGAAAAAAGAAAGGACACTAAAGTATAAAAATCATACTCTGTAATTTACTTATTTAACCAGATATCAAAGTTTAATATATAAGGTACTCTATTATAATAATTAGAAGTAACTATTTACTAATTAAATATTCGTCTGACTTATATATATATGAAGACATTGTTGACTTCACAAGTCTCCTCTGCAGTTTTAGATCCTACATGGTTGATTATGCATTATATTTATTGAGTACATTTCAAAAAAATTAAATTACCGCACCAATCAATTTACCATAACAAGTTGAGTGGAGGGAGAATAAGAAGGAGTTCTATAAACTCATTATTTTGCCAGGCACAGCCATAGAACTAACACTGCTGTAAAAAACAATAAAGCATATCTAAAAATAGTCTTTTCAATTTAAGCACAGCATTGTGACCAAAGGCAAAAGTATACAATAACTTGCAATGTTATTACTCATAGCTTTTTGAACATAGTAAAAGATAAAGTGTTTGTGGAATACATTGATTACTTGGTGCTAGTATTTCAATTTTAAACATGCTTACGACTCGATGGTTTAGGCAATATTAATAGTACTAAAATTCTGTCATGAATTTTATATAATACTTTATGTAATCAATGTTTATAAATGACACATAACACTATATGGTTACTATACGGCTGATAATACATTTGAATTTGCTACAACATGAGGCGTTAAATACACATATGGATCTGCAAATAAGTCTTTATATAGAAAGATACATGGATTACCAATACGGAAAATAATTCGCTTAAAAGGACTTTCCTTTATGTAGTATATCATTATTAATATTAAACATGGGGAGAAAAAGGGGGAATATAGATAGGCTGAAGAACAGAAAGAGGGGAATTACATGATATTATTGAATCCATCTAGAAGAAGAAAAAAGAATATTTTAACGACTTCGTATTTAAACAATTCAAATAAGACTACCTTCAATGCCATTCATAGTATGGAATACAAAAACCATGATATTAGCAGCCAGTTGCATACCAAACCCTCTATAAAGACCACGAATACCCCAAGCACTGGTAACAGCCTTCTCCTCTTGTCTTCTCGCAGGAAACAAATCGTCATGATCACTCTCGCTGTCTGACGAAAACATATTCTGTCTCTGTTTACGTTTCAATTTGGATTTATCATTACGCTTATTCTTTGTTCCTTCCTCTTTCATAATCTTATATAATGCATCAAGTACACCTCGATAGGGTACTGGACGAATGGCTACGGCTGTTTTAAAGTTACCACCTGGTACCTGACAGTGTAAACGCTTGCGAATGGTTTCTAATGGCAATGTTACTATTAAACCAAGTGTAGATAATGCCAATTCTGCAGCACCGTATAGAATGGGAGAATCGGCAGCAGAGATGCCTAATACACGATTGATAATGAGTGGTGTACTGCATGATAAGAGTGGTGTGATTGTGTGATAGAACAGTGTAGGTAAAAGGTTTTTGGAGAGGTAAACACCTCTTAAGCCACCCTCTTCTGATAGCATTGTACGTAATGCATGGAAGGGGCCGTTGTACTTACTGCATAAAGGTGACGAGGACTGTACTACCAATCTAACTGTATCCATTAGAATATTCTGCGTATATATATGTAAACATAACAATGGAAGTATACCTCGTTCGAATAATCTCTAAAGGGCTCAACAAGACACCAACTACGACATGTGATATGACCATGGTTGTTATATTCGGAGTGACACTGTCCAGATGCATAAGAGGAATTGTATCATCATATAGACCAAAGAGATCATTTAAAAAACTTTCAAGCCCTGGCCTTAATACTGTTCTCAACATTTCGTAAAACCAGGTAACTCTCTGACCTAAAATGACACATACATATTATATATTCGCATTGTACTACGTTCAAATGTCTTATTTTTACCTTTAAATAACGATTTCCATCCTTCGGTAGGCTGTTTAACAATCATACTCAAAATCTCCAAAACACCACCACCTTCCATGGGTGCCATCTGATGATTAGGTCTATTTTCGTCATCGTATACACTCACTGAGAGACTATCTGCTTTTAAACGTACAGTGTCGAGTGATACTCTTTCTGGTCTTTGATAAAAAGACCCTTCTCCTTCTTCTTCTTCTTCGTCTGAGCTAGTAAAACCTATGGAAGAATGCGTCTTTTTTCGCAATAAATAAGTTGACTCGGGTGTCAAAAAAAAATCAAAATGCTTCAATATATTACCTGTACTGGCTGTATAGAAGGCTCAGGAATACCCATAACCTCAACGTCTTGATGTGGTGAATATTGCACCTGAAGTAATGTCGTCCCCACCTCAAATGGGCTAGTGGACATAGTCACAAAGTACTTTAATAAAGCAAAACTAGTAAAACGAGTCGTCATGCCCTTCAAAGCTGTATTTTCTTTCTCATCGAGCAAGTTGAGTACAGGGGGTGCTGCATCATTAGAAGGTAAAGAGGTATAATTATGGCGCTGTAGGCCAGGTGTATAATAAGGTCTGTGAGGGTTTATTTTTACTGTAGTCATGATAGGGTGGGGCGAGGTTTTTTTTAAAAGGGCCAGCATTTGTATATGGAGCAATACGGTGACTGTTTCTGAGAATAAAAAACCATTGCCATTGTACAAGGTTCAATACAAATGTTGGCGTAGTCAATATCATACATCAACAACTTGATATTATTTGATATATTTGTAACTAAAACATCCTGAAATGAGTCTATATTGATAATAAAAAGGCTCACAAACAGAATAGACAATCAATATACCTCATATATAAACAGTATATTCAAAATACAACAAGATAATATTGATAAACTATTCTTTTATTTAAAAAAGTAATTCATTTAATAATAATAAAAAGGGCCTTCATTTTAGATAATAATATGTTAAACTATATATAAACTTAGTGTAAAACTTACCTTTATAACCTTATATATTAAATATACAAGTCATATCCTAACTAGTAAACCAAATGATCAAGGCAAAGAGAAGATTCACTCCGTCTATATCCAAAACCATAGGAATTCTAGTCAAGACATCACTCGCGTATCGATATACTTGTTATGAATGACTAAAACTATAACTGAAACTAAACAGATTGATATATTTGAACTTAATTATTGGTTGTAGGCTGTGTGTGTAATAGAAAGACATCAAAATTTGTAAAAGACATATTGATTATTGTTGAAATAGCAAAACTGCTCAGTTTTTGTGAAGTGATTTATATTGATTATTTTGTTATATAAATGGTGACTTAATAAGGTGATCGAGTACGAGGAGGGTAGGGATCATAACGGGGTGGTGGTGGGCGACGGTCATAACGATCGTACCTGTCGTAGCGGTCGTATCTGTCATAACGGTCAAACCTGTCAAAGCGATCCCTATCGTAGCGGTCGTATCTGGGGGGATCATAACGGTCCATGTATGATCTTTCATAATAGCGATCGAACCTTGGTTCACCTCGAGGTGGTCTACCGCCATCACGTCTATCCCGTGCTGGGGATGATCAAATAAGGAGTAAATATACATAAAACATAAAGAATATGGTTGTACTCACGTCCTCCACGTTTAGGTGGTCCATAGTAGCGTCCAGGGGTAGGTGTTCTAGGTCTTGCTCTTTTTGCCTAAAGAGGTGTCTTTGTTTTTAATAAAAAACCTCAAATATGTTCATAGCGTCAAGTATTCACCTTTTCAACTGTAACAATACGGCCATCGATGTCGGTTCCGGATATTTCAGTCAATGCTCTATCAGCATCCTCTCCAGAAGCCATACGAATAAAGCCAAAGCCACGAGATTCGCGTGTGTGGGGATCAAACATAATCTCTGCTTTTTGGACCTAAAGAAAAGAGCGATTACTATGAATATATATAGCTTAGGTGATATTGCTCATTTTTACCTTGCCAAATTTTGAGAAAATGTCTTCCAAATCAGTGCTATTTGTTCTTAATGAAAGTCCGGTGATAAATAAGTTATCACCAGGATTTATATCGTCATCGTCACGACTAATAAAAGCAGAATATTAGTAAAACTTAAAGGTATCCTTTTATCCCAACTTTCTTACATTGGCTCTCTTGATCTTGAACGACTTCGATATCTATGACCACTGTGATCACGTCCAGGTGAGCGAGATCTGGAACGACTTCGAGAGCGACGGCTTCTTTCATCTGAAACACGGTGTTCGCCTATAAAAGTACTTTTATGAGCCATCATGCTGGATAATGTAAATAGAAATGTAATGTTTATTTACCTGAATTATCAATTTCACTCATTATTTAAAAAAAAACAAAAAAATGATGTAAGGAAATGGGTATAACCTGCTGAGAACTCGTTTCTATGTAGTTTGTTATTATTTTTTTTAGTATTTAGCAGCCACGTCATCTCAACGTCACATTTGGGTTAGGTATTTCGACCAATTATATTTGTTTGTTTATCTAACAAGTTGGAAAGTCAGCAAAACATAATGGCCTTAATCATGGTGAACTTTGAGGCAGTGTATGTATAAATATTGAGTCTTGCTCTTGCTCTACTAGACATAGCACTTTCAACTCACTCACTATCATCATACAGATTCATATTTTGTTAAAATGAAAATCCAGCATTTTTATTAAATGTACACACTTGCAAAAATGGGTATTGATGCTGCCTTTTTTAAGAATTGGATGAATTATCAACAAACCTTAGCCAGTTTTCATACGTCGTTTTCACAACTTTTTCAAGAGACCAGCTGCGTACCTCAGCAACAATACGAGCCATCTCCACCATCGCCATATCTAAACCCTTTGAAGTATTTAGATCAGACTCGAGTATTAAACGGTCTTCAGGGACGGCTCGAATCAAATCAGCCAACTTGCTCGGGGTAAGCCTGGCGTTGATGGCGACAGAAAAAGAGATAAAAACGGTAAAACCCTTAAGTTGAAGAAACTGAGCTATCGTTGCTGGAGAGCCGCCATAAGAGTGTAAACAAACGCGAATAGGAGGTTGGGGCGGTTGTTCATTAAAGAGTATTTTCTGCTTTCGTTTGCTTACAATTTTTTTGGCGTGTATATTCAAGACATTGAAAAGGTGACCCTGTGCTTGAACACAGTGTATACTCACTCCACGGTTCAACTCCTTTGCTAGACTGATCTGAATCTCCAACATTTTCGTTTGGTGCTCTATCGAACATTGGACGGTGGTAGGTTTGACACCATGCCAATCAATAATGCCTCCGGGTAGTAATCTAGCAGCCTTGTCTAATCCTACTTCACCCAAAAGGGCATTGGGATCGTCTAGCAGTTTTAGACGGAGGTGGCCATACCATTCCATATATGTGAAGGGGGGCTCCAATGCTTCAATCATGTCATCTAACTCATCTTGTTTGGGAGATACTAATATGGCGCGATAGTGTTCTTCTGGAGATATTTCACTTTTTTCTTTAGACATTAATCGATGACTGAACCAAGGGTGGATACCATAGCAAGGTATGCATTTATTTTGAGCGACTTTATTACATTCTTTTGCTACAGTAGTAACTGTGTCCCAGTCATCTTGTCGAACACCCATTATTGTTATGTGACCTGTTTGTAATTGAGGGATTCGAGAGAGAAGATCAATGTCATCGTGTGGATGACAGTGTCCATCTGCAAGATGTTGGAATAGACTTGGATCAAATTCTTCCGTAGTTACTGGAACACCGTGATTGAGTAGCTTGGTATCTGATTCTGATTCAGCTGATTGACACATGAGAAATAAAGTGAAAAGTGAAAATAAGAATGTAGTAAAAGTCAAAGTAAAAGTACAAAGATATGTAACCCTCGTTAAGTCACGTGCGATCTCAAAAAAACAATGCTTATAAGCATAAAACAACAGTTGTAAATACAGAAAGTAGCATTAAAACACCTGGCCATTTTAATGAACCAAAATTTAGACTATGTCTTAATGCATTGATAGGACTCTACATCCAAAACAAATATGGCATGACTTTTTATACTTGATGAAGGCAATAAAAGCTATAAACCACGTCATTTAACTCAGTACTTTGTTGAATCCTATAATAATACGTGTAATCCTAATGTATAAAGTACACTATTTCTGATAATCATCCAACTCTAACGAAGCTCTGAAAATTACCAAATATGGCAATACACTCTACCAGAATACAGCCTGATATTCTGGTCTAAGTCCCACTACCGAAACAATCCTATCCAAAGGGGTATCTGGAAAGTAAGTCCAAAGAATTAAAGTTAATAAGATAGAATTATCTTTTATTCATGCCAAAGGTATACTTACAAATATCCCCCCCCCCCGATATTAAATACATCGTATTTAGGCGCGTGAATCGGTTACAGTAAAGAGCGAAACGGCATTTCTATTATACAAGCCAGTGTTGGATTGACTAACGTTATGATCAAAGATCAGGATGGTAGCGCCAAAAAGCAATCGTGAACAACCAGCCAAACCAGTTGCCATCAATGAGAGTTGATCTCTACTCCTGCTAGCCTTTTTCGATTTAAATGATACACAATTTGTATTCTCACATTGAAAAGTTCCATTCACCGTCTGTATTTTTTTCTCTCCATTTTTTCCCACTACTTTATAAGGGTGCGATAGCTTCTTGTAGCAATAAATGCAAGTTTGAGAGGTATTGTGTTCGTTCGTGATAGGTACTGGTGTATAATATCTATGTTTTTTTTGGCTTCCAGTGCCCTCCATATTTAAGAAATCACTTTATACTTAATCCAATACCCAATCCATGTTCACCAATAAACATAACTGGTTTTGGTTTACGAGTTGAAACGAACTTCTGTTCTATAGAGCACAGCCTGTCAATGAAGTGTTGTTTTTGGAACTCATGTGAGCGCTTCTACCTCATTCGGATTTCAGAAAGATAAAGATTCCGACTCTTTTTTCTAATTTTTATGGCTCCATTGTGGGATTTTTTCGAGCTCTTGGACACTGTTAGTAGTATAGTAGTTACTCTTAGCTAGATTTGATTCAGCATCGAGAACCTCTTTGTTTTCTGGACAATGGCCTCAGTCCGAAAATTTTTTGTCGGACATACATTTTTCAACCAATGGTTTTTTATTATTATTCTGGGTAATTCTAATTTATGGGGGATATAAGTAAATCGTAGTTGTCCGGTCAAATCCAAAATTTATTGTCAGAGAGTCGTTAATGAAAACTGGAGGCATGAAGCATCATGGATCCTTCTCTTTTCATAAAGGTATGAACGCTATACCCAACCATCGATATTGTATTCAGTACTAAAACATCCATCCATCCATCCTTGATGATATAATCACTTTTATTAGTATGGTTGCTTTAGGTTTGCCCGCCAGCGTTAGCGCCACCGCCGATGGTTCCCGCAAGTTGTTCAACAAGTGGTCCTATGAGGAAATTGAGGTCAAGGACATCTCCCTCCAAGATTACATCCAAATCCGTCAACATGTCTACTTGCCTCACACCGCTGGTCGTTTTGCCGTCAAGCGTTTCCGTAAGGCTCAGGTAAATTCAAAGTGGAAAGAAAAAAAAAAAAGAGAAGAGACTGTATTTAACATTGAACATAGTGCCCTATCGTTGAACGTTTGACCAACTCTCTCATGATGACCGGTCGCAACAACGGTAAGAAGTTGATGGCTGCCCGTATCGTCCAACACGCCTTTGAGATCGTTCACTTGTTGACCGACGCCAACCCTCTCCAAATCCTCGTTGATGCTATTATCAACTGTGGTCCTCGTGAAGACTCTACCCGTATTGGTTCCCAGGGTACCGTCCGTCGTCAGGCCGTCGATGTCTCTCCTCTCCGTCGTGTCAACCAAGCCATCTCCTTGTTGACCACTGGTACTCGTGAGTCCGCTTTCCGCAACGTCAAGACCGTTGCTGAGTGTCTCGCTGATGAGTTGATCAATGCCGCTAAGGGTTCTGCTAACTCTTATGCCATCAAGAAGAAGGACGAACTTGAACGTGTTGCCAAGTCTAACCGTTAATATGATTTGTTTTTTGAAAATGTTATTTGTTGGGATATCAAGTCAGTTTCCGATGGTATCACGATTATTAAAATAACCTCTAACAATAGCCATGCGTATCATCGTATTTGTGTACTCGTCTGTTTATGGGGAAGGGATTTTATGAATTGGTGGAAAAGGGAAGGGGTATATACATAAAACACTTGGAATGGAAAACAATGCAATAAGCAAATTAAGTTAAATATTTATTATGTAATATATTGGTATTTTTAAAGATGGTTAAGATTCTTTTCACCGTGTAAACCAATAATCAATACTTGATCAGTTGGATCAGTATTCTTTCCTATACGCATACGTAACTGTTTTGCCTTTGCAAAGGCATCACTGCTATCCATATTGGAGAAGCCATGTAACTGCTTACGAGCCAAATCAGAAACATCAGTTGATAATAGGATAATTTGCGAGCTGCCACGAAGAACACCATTACTTTGTCTATAACTTCTGAGCCAAATAGTAATCCACCAAAAGGTGGGTATAAGCAGTGCCAAAGAGAATATAGTTGCATTTACCATATTAATGGCATAGTAAGGACCGAGAACAAAGGTAGCAATGCCATGTTGCTTGTTGAAGGGCGTATTTGCACCACCAGATGTAACGATAAAGGGGAATTGAATAAACTGGAGGTTGAACATTTTGAGCACCTCATCCATCATGAGGTTAAAGTTCATTTCTCTATTATTCATATAGTGCCATTGCATTACATATTCCGATAAAGTATAGTATTTGGGCCTGACCATTTCATAGATAAACGATTGTTGTATCGCGTAGGCATTCACCATGACTTGAGCCTTTTTGTTTGATAATAGGTTGTCACCAAGAGCTGTATTATTACCAATTATACCATCATAATCCATGGTGATGGGCATAGAATAGTTCTTGCCAATAATCGATAATGTGTTTTCATCGGTAGCCCAGTTATACTATAATTGATATACTTTTCTTTTAGTATAATGGAATATAAACATTTTTTAAATAATAATAATAAAAAAACGTTGACTTACACCGTCTAGACTGGAATTAAACCAACATTTTTGATAATACAAGTTTGCAACATCCAGCACAGCTCCACTATTTGCCTTAGAAGCAGGAGCAGCCACAACAAACACCTGATCCCCAACATATTGTTTATATTGTGGATCATATGTTTTGTCAAGATCAAAATCCAATGTAATATTGAAACCAGGTAATTTAGGAAAAGTAAAATTACCCAATTTTTCGTAGGTGCGGTTCACCATTTCTCCAGAATAGAATGCGTAGGGGAAGCGATGATTGTAAATGCTGGTATTAGTTATTAGGGCACTCAAAGTGGTAAGATTGCCTGTTGTTGGATGGACAATCTCTCCGTCAGTGATATTTTGACAGGTCATTGAAGTAGAGATTTGTGATATGTTATTAAAAGTACACTTAGCCTGATCAGGGCACCAAAAGATAGGACTGGAAGTATAGTTTGAGACTGTGGTACTAAATGCCACTGTGGTAATGAAGCTCATTGGATCAATACCTCGAATTTTAACAGGAAAATTAGTTGTGGCAGCATAACCAGAATAGTCGGTGTAAAACATATTATTGACGGAGTAAACAATCATATCAGAGAAGTTATCGTCTTCTAGTGAAATTGTTACATTTTTAAGGCCTAGTAACTCCTGAGATACAGGACTCATTGCTAATAGACCAACTTGGAAGAGCAATGCTGGAATGAGTACAAAATCAAATTGCATTGACTTTGCTAGATGGAAGGCTCCACCAAGACCGCGTGTACATCCATCGTAGATATCGATAAGAGTTAAATCTGCACCGTTTGAGAGTTTAATCCATTTGTTTTCGGCAATGGCCCTGATTAAATGTTGTTGGATATGAATGAGAAACATTTTTTTTTTTATCTAAAAAAGACAAACAAAGGGCTTACATGGATATACCACTACAAATAAAGACTTTCACAATAGCCAGAATAAGCGATATTAATGAAGGAATTCGAAGACCTATTATTGTGTATGTTAATTTTTTTCCATCTACATGTATAAAAACAAGTAAGAGAGCAATCGCGAGAAAGGAGGAAATCACAAAATTGATAGAAGGCTTAAAGATAACCTTAAGCATGCTTTTTTTAGGAGTACTTGTTGGCGCTGCTTCAAGAAATCCTCCTTTATTTCCATACCCATTTAGAGGTATGTCATCCTTATTGTAGGCAGAGTCTATAGAGAGTGAATGCCCCTTTTAAAAGGTGTTAGAACTCACTTATAGTAGATTAAAGAGTAAAATAACTACTGATCTTACATGCTTCGGGTTTTCAGGATAGAGTTTATTCCGCTCAAAATCCATATGAAAGGATAGTCAATGAATGTGTTTGTGTGTGTATGTGTGTAGGGCTACTGTTTATACTATGATAGTATAAATAAAAGGAAAGAAACTGACTAAACCTATTGATCCAAAGAAAAAAAGACTGTATTTAAACTAGTACAATCAATGTTGCACCAACGTAATAGTTAGTATCTTTTCTGATCTACTCAGAAAACGGAAATATTTCATTTTATTTTGCAGCACAATAAAACACAATTACCTTATCAAATGATAAAAAAATTAGTAAAGGAAATAAAAAAGCAGCTAAATCAAGACAATTAGACTTGCTTCTATAAAGTTTAAAAAAGGATGAGAATCTGAAAACAGGTAGTATGGATAGAAATTAAAAATACAGTATAAAAGTTAAAGTTTAGTGTATTTAGTATTTTCCTAAAATGTACTGATTTTCTGTGTAAAATATATGATCCCCTTGCGCCTCATTCAATTGACATATTGGAAGGAGTAAAAATGAACACAATGCCTTACTACAATATTGAATTCATCAGTTAAAACTTTATACATCCTACACTCTCCATCTGATGCTTTACAGCACATGCAATAGGTGTATTTAACGTGTAAACATTTAAAAAAATAAAATAAAATTTGACCTTGCTAATAACGCTCTGATCTTGTCATTCTATGCACGCACAAAAAAAGAGAGTTGTACTGATAATAGAGAAAACAGTGTAACAGTGTTTGTTTATTAAGTAATAAACCAATTAATCCCAATGTCATTTCTTTTTAATAATAAGCGAATATAACACATTATGTACCCGTCTTGGTAACTATCATGGTATACTCTGTTAATACTAATAATAATGGATATAGATAATACCACTGAATTAAACAATCATCACACCTCACACTACCTTCCCATTTGGCAACAGATCACAAACACAAAAAAAAAAAATATTTATTTGGTAACTATATTTGGTCAATAATAGACTCCATCACATTTTAAGTTACCATTTATTCAAATACATACATGCTAAAACCGGGATATACCATGCATTGGATTTCCATAAGTATCCGATTCTGTTGATCTTTTCAAGGTGAAATATAGGGTTACCATGGTGACCATTCATATGTCTTTTGTAAAAATACGACCTGTCAGGATAGCAACTGCGGCAACTTTAGGTTGAGTTAATTTTACCTTGCTCTTTTAAGGGACTAGTGTGTAACGCACGAATATTTCGGCCGGTGCTTAACCGATACGTGTGCATTCAGGTTTATCTTTTTCATTATCCTATATAGAAAACCACATGAACATAAGTATTTGAAATAATATATTAGCAGATTATTAATGGGTAACCTAAAGATTGGAGTCGACCAGAGTATTAATGTACTGATGCGAATGGTTACTCGTTTAGCAACGACTCGAATTCACCTTACTTAACCGGTAATTTCTTCAGTGACCACAACGAGGGTTCATGAAATCTGGGGGAATACCACTATAGCTATTGGCACAAGCACTACAGCGGCGACGGGAACCGAAGTAAGGACACTAGACCTTAATGCTATGATTGCTAACCCGGATGCGGAGATTGGGGTTCTGAATGTCACTTAGAACCCAATGACCATTACAGTGAGTTACCCATTTCCCACGACGGCGGCGATGACAACCACCACAGAGAGAACTTGTGCTAAATATGTTCCTCTGACAACTAGAACGTTAGTTCTAGAACGGACTGGAGTTCTCGCAGATATCGAACTGAGGGCAGCCATGGACATTGTTACAGTTGTACATATTCCTGCCATTACAATGGTGACAGCGGAGGAGGCGAGGGCAAAGAAGACGTGGACGAGGATGACAAGGACGGCAGTGTGGACGGCGGAGGTCGAGACGTTTCCGAAGACTTTCACGACGAGAACGACGGTTACGGCGATTGGTAAGAAGGCCACGACGGAGATACCGACGATGTTCACGAGAACCTAACCCATACCGACGACAGCGACGACAACGAAACGAGATTCTTTTATATTATAGTGAAAATTTATGGAGTATTTACCCCTATTTTTTTTGTTTTTGACATTATGATATTTAAAAGAAAAACATTAAAGTAAAAAAAAAATTAACTAGTAACGCCAACAAGAAAAAAATTCGACGATTTATGGTATCAAATTCATGTAATTTATTGTTTGATATATTGAAAGTAAAAAAAAATAATAATGATAAATGTACTTTTTTTGATTATTTGTGGATCTATAATTTAAAACCAAAAAATTTTATTCAAGTATCGCAAGGAGAAGGTTATCAACAAATATGACGTAATGTTTTTTTTTTTTTTGGGGTACTTATGGTATGTTATATTTAAGATCTCAGAAGTGACTTAGGATTTTTAAATAATAGTATTATTTTCCCACCAACTATCCTTTTAATATATGATTTCAATGGGAAAATCTTAGTTCGTCATAAGATAAATTTTAATGGACTGGTTCAAAATTTAAACACTATTACCACGTCCAGGAATTTTTTG